>CM030832.1:14047918-14097918 GCA_018105865.1 Metaphire vulgaris
ATGTGTACAAACAATGTGTACATTGTATTCCATTTGCGTGCGTTGTGCGTTACAGTTATTACATTCGTGTAACATTGCTACGCAGGAGTAACGACATATCGTCGGAACAGGAAGTGATCATTTTCGTGCCGTCGCTTCTACCGGAAGTGACGCGCAACGTCAAAACGGAAATTGGAATCGGAGACACTCTGCACATCGAACTGGAATGCAATAAATGGAAGTGAGAGTCGCACTTATATAGACCAAGCCTTTCCAGTCACTCCGCATCTCATTTTCCGCACCGATTTCTCATTTTACTTTCGCATTTCCTTTAGAGTGAAGCAACATGAAGCTACTTGTAAACATTAGTTCTGTAGGATTTTTCGATAGGCCTACGGAGACCAGACAAAATAATGATTAAGGGTATATTTTTCTTTTATTAGACTCAATCAACATCAAATAATAAGCACAGTCAGACATCTTATGTTTCATCAATAAACGAGTTCTTGAGGTATAATGTTTTAATCTTGAGAACTCCTTCCTCTAGTAGCCAGAGCCGTGAGCGCCGTATCCATGGCCACCGTATCCATAGCCACCATGTCCGCGGTAGCCGAAGTATCCACCGGTGCCTGGGACGCCTTCCCAGCGGGCGGTTCCGGTCCCAGAGCCGTAGTGCTCGGCGACGTCGTTAACAGCCAGCTGCCGGACGGCATTTTGATAATTCGAAGCGACTCCATTGTGGCTATATTTTTAATAAAGAAAACCAGATTAATATTTATCATGAGAACGACTATTATTGTTTTATTTATGTTATTATTGTTAATAACTGACAATTTGATTGACACTGAGTCTTACATGATTACTGTTCGAAAACTATTTCTTAAGTATTGTTATAACAGGCGATGAGTGATAGGCGGACCTGAAAAAGTCAGCAAAAATAAAAATGAAAATATCAAAACATTGAAATGATCCACCGTGAACATTGTCACTATACGATTATGAATCGAAAGATGACTAAAACATTAAAGTGTTTTTCCGACTAAAACGCATACACGTGTTTGAGTCCTGGTCCGTAGTGTCCGTAGCCCTCGTCGTACCCGGCGAAAGCGGCGACGACCAAGGCAGACAGAAAGACGACGACGACCTTCATTGTTTCACGACGAGACGACCGACAGGATGCAAAGAACACTGATCGAAGGCAGACAGCTGACTATGAATTCAACACAGACTGGACTCTCTTTTATAGTCGGCGTCACCATTGTTTCGACTCCGTCACACGCACGCACGCACCGCGGTCAGAACGTTGCGTAAAGGAATTTACAGACTGCCAGAGACGACAATAATTATTGGCCTACAGCTGTGTCACGTTATCGTGTGTCATGCCAAGTCTATGGTCATGCACGCCTATGCAGCTCCTGCTGTGGGAACCTTTGACCTTCAAATGGTATGGTTCATTTCTCGTCGTTCCGACCAATGTGATAATGACTGGTCGCAATTGATCGATCTCCATCACAGATTGATCTTTATCTAATTTGTTACTCATTGAATTTCGGCGACCATGATATGCTTACGAAGAACCTGCGAGGCTGCTAAGACTGCATGCGATGATCTCTCGACTTGTGATAAACGATCGGGCTAAAAAAAGACGACGCTGTACCTCAAGCACCGTCAACAACATCTGCTTGCTTCAGGAGATAACGTTGGCCTTATTAAAGTATTAAAGACCGAGAATCCGTTTTTTAAAACCCGTCGAGTATGACGCTGACGATATTTACGGCTATATTAGGCCTATTATTGTTATTATTATTATTATTATTATTATTATTATTATTATTATTATTATTATTATTGGGGCGGGAAGTTAGCAGAGTGGAAACAACGTTGGACGATGGAGCAGGAGGTCGCGGGTTCGAGTCCCGCAGGAGCCCTAAAGGTCGACTCAGCCTTTTTCGCAGTGGTAAAAGGAGGAGCAGTGGTAAAAATCTCTGCGATAAGTCAAACAGGTACGCTATGCGATACACTAGCCCCGTATCAGTGGCATTGCACGCCTGGCTGAGGGCTATAGAAACGGAGATCAGCGCCGCCTAATGAGCCCGTGAGGCTCGGGGAAGGACTTTGACTTTTCTTGATTATTATTATTATTATTATTAACGTACTGATTAATGTGGTGACTCATTCATCCGAACTGCGTGAACACATTACAATGTTACATCTATAACTCGTGCAGAATAGCCATGTTTTAAGTCTCTTCTTAAATGTATCTAAAGTCGGAGAGAGCTGTATAGATGGAGGTAGACAGTTCCATGCCCTTGCCGCTGCCACGGGAAATGCTCGATCCCCAACAGTGCGCAGTCAGTCTGGTCCTCTGGGCGACCAGTAATGCAGGTCCAGAAGATCTCAGGCCTATATTCTTTGACTTCATTCACTACTTTCATTTTCTCCATCTCTGACTTACCCAAAAATAACAGACATGGAACAATTTGATGAACGCGCCCTTTTCAGAAGCTTTGTGAATCTAATGTAATTAATCAGTCGATGTGAACACTTTATAAATTCACTACTCAGACTGCTCATAAATTCTCCAACCAGCCAAAGAATAATTTACCTCATCTCTTTTCCTCGATTATTTTCCTGATCTATAGGTCATGGGACTGTCTCATCTCTTTCAAAAAGGTTGTCTGAAAATGCAAGACAAGAAAATGCAAGACAGGAAAATGACGGACAAACTAGCAGGAGTGGAAATTGCAGGCCTGGAAATGTGCGAACAAACTAGAAGAGTTGGAAAATGCAGGACTAGAAAATGACGGACAAACTAGCAAGAATGGAAAATTCAGAACTAAAAATTGATTGACAATAAAATAAAAAATATAGACAGAGACAGAGAGGTGAGGTCGCGAGTCAGGACGTCGTGAAGAGCAGCCATTTGTTATTAAGACGCTCAATATTATTATCGAGACTTTATGAAGGCAAATTCCGAGATTCGATTGCGAACAGAAAGAGTAAATCAACGACGACGACGCCTCTGCAAAATTATTTAAGCAGAACTGTTCGATTCAGGTTATAATTTCAAAACATCTCACAAAATTAGAGTCGATTGTGCGCGCATTTTAGGCCTATTCGTAAATTAAAATACAAAGATTTCGAGTTTTATTCAGACTCCAAGCCTTAGGAGAATTGACTTGTTTGGAGGGAAAGAGAAACAGTTCAATGCAAAAATGTGTGTCAGTGCCAGGATTTAAGGGGTTTGTGGATTGGAGAAATTTTCCTCCTCTCAGGCCTGTATAAAGGCCTGGAAAGATTTGAAATAGTCCAGAGGATCAGCAAGAGTCTGATGCTCTTAACTCCTGGCGCACGGTTCTACGTGCTAGCAGGCGGTTAGTAAGAAAGAAAGGGCGGCAGCACTGGAGGTCCTTGTTTGAGTCGGCCTCAAAGGACACTGACCGAACGTGGAAGAATGTAGCAAGCTACTGGGAAACGTCAACAATTGTCCCAGTTTACCAGAGAGTTTCTCTGCCGAAGACTTCCATCAGTACATTGAAGACAAAGTCGATGGCATCAGACAAAGAACGTTAGGAGCTGAATCTGCAGAGTATACTATATACTCTGGGGCTGAAATGAAAGAATTCAATGCTTTAACTTTGGATGATGTCATTTCGTCTCTCCAGTCATCACCTAACAAGCAGTGCAGTCTTGACCCACTACCAGTCTGGCTCCTTAAAGACGTAATCGAATTGCTGGCACCTTATCTAGTGATTCTTTTCTCGACCTCTCTGAGGACAGAGGAAGTGCCATGGTCGTGGAAGTTCGCGATCGTCCATCCACGCCTCAAGAGACCGGATTCCTCCCCTTCGGAGGTATGAAATTATCGTCCTGTTTAAAATCTATCTTTCTTATCGAAAGTTCTAGAGAAAATTGTCAATAGGCAGATGGTTAAATATCTAACGCTGAATGTCCTGATGCCGAGAGAACAGTCGGCGTATAGACGTCGTCACTCTACTGAAACTGCTGTACTGCGAATCTTCAACGATATTGTCGACGCTATCGCGAACGACAAAATAGCCCTCCTCTGTTTACTGGACTTGTCAGCGGCATTCGATACGGTGGATCATGAGATCATGATTCGTCGTTTGAAACGATCCTACGGAATCGATGGAGAAGTTCTGGCCTGGCTTCAAGACTACCTCGCAGACAGGTCTCAATCAGTATCGTGGAATAGTCAGCTCTCTGCTCCACGACAAGTCCATCATGAAGTGCATCAGAGGTCTGTACTTGGACCCCTGTTGTTCGTACTATACGTCGCCGACATCAGTCAAATTGTCAAGTCATGTGGACTTCAAGTCCATACTTATACAGATGATGTACAGATGTACTCATACTGTCATTTGACAGATGTTGAGAGGCTTCAACTACAGATCAATAACTGCATCTTGAGGATCAAAGAATGGACGTCGGCAAATCGTTTGGCATTGAATCCTAGTAAAACAGAGTTACTGTGGTTAACGACCCCTCGGAAGGCGCACCTGATCAGTCACGCACCGTTTCTAATTGATGGCCTACAGATAGTCCCTTCAACAGAAGTACGGCTGCTGAGGGTACAGTTCGACGAAACGCTATCGCTAAACAGACATATCAGCAACATCTCTCGAACATGTTATTACCATCTCCGGCGAATCAGGGATATCCGGCGATACCTTTCCACCTCGGCAACAACGTTGCTAGTTCGGGCCCTTATTATTGCATGGGAGGATCGATTATTGTAATAGCCTTCTTTACGGCCTCCCTGCATACCAGCTAGACAGACTCCAGATGGTCATCAATGCATCGGCGCGTCTGATCTTCAAAGCCAAATGGGGAGCACATGTCACCCCCTTACTTAAGGATAATCTCCATTGGCTGAAAGTCTCAGAACGAATATTATACAAGAGATGTTGGCATACGTTCTGCGCCTTATATGACCCTGACTTTCCTGCTTACTTGGCTCAGTTGATACACAGGCTTCCGCTCACGCAACGGCGTCTTCAGCTTCGCTCCGGGCACTGTGTCAAGCTCGTCGTCCCTCCTCCCTCCTCCCTCCAGGACAGTGAAATTTGGGGAGAGGTCCGTTACGCGGGGCAACCCTGCACTCTGGAACTCATTACCTAACACTGCGACAAATGAGTTAAACATCGAACTATTCGCCAAGAAACTAAAGACACACTTATTTAACACCTCGTTCGTGTGTGAAATGTAAAACGCTCTTGACTTTAGTTTTTCGCTTTGTTTACTGCGCTGTATAAATTGTCTGTCTAACTAACTAACTAACAAACTAACTTACTAACTAACTAACTAACTAACTAACTAACTAACTAACTAACTAACTAGAGGTTATATACATTTTATTTCCAGGAGATCGAAAAAGATTTTTAAACGTAAATCTCATCCCCACTTAAATTATACCAAATTATATCCAGAAATGTCAAGGTTCATTCGTTGACATTCAAACAATGTGTACAATGTGTACAAACAATGTGTACATTGTATTCCATTTGTGTTCGTTGTGCGTTACAGTTATTACATTCGTGTAACATTGCTACGGAGGCGTAACGACATATCGTCGGAACAGGAAGTGACCATTTTCGTGCTGTCGCTTCTACCGGAAGTGACGCGCAACGTCAAAACGGCAATTGGAATCGGAGACACTCTGCACATCGAACTGGAATTCAATAAATGGAAATGAGAGTCGCACTTATATAGACCAAGCCTTTCCAGTCACTCCGCATCTCATTTTCCGCACCGATTTCTCATTTTACTTTCGCATTTCCTTTAGAGTGAAGCAATATGAATCTACTTTATTTATAAGCTATTTTGTTATTATTACTTGTAATCATTAGTTATTGTAATCATTAGTTCTGTATGACTTTCGGTACGGAGACCAGACAAAATGATATATATAAAAGGGTATATTTTTTCTTTTATTAGACTCATTCGACATCAAATAAATAGCGCAGTCAGACATCTTATGTTTCATCAATAAACGAGTTCTTGAGGTATAATGTTTTTATCTTGAGAACTCCTTCCTCTAGTAGCCAGAGCCGTGAGCGCCGTATCCATGGCCACCGTATCCATAGCCACCATGTCCACGGTAGCCGAAGTATCCACCGGTGCCTGGGACGCCTTCCCAGCGGGCGGTTCCGGTCCCAGAGCCGTAGTGCTCGGCGACGTCGTTAACAGCCAGCTGCCGGACGGCATTTTGATAATTCGAAGCGACTCCATTGTGGCTATATTTTGAATAAAGAAAACCAGATTAATATTTATCATGAGAACGACTGTTATTGTTTTATTTATTTTATTATTGTTAATTATTTATAATTTGAATGACACTCAGTCTTGTATGATTACTATTCGAAAACTACTTCCAAATCAGTGTTATAAGTTACAACAGGTGGTGAGTGATTGACGGACCTGAAAAAGTCAGCAAAAATAAAAATGAAAATATCAAAACATTGAAATGATCCACCGTGTACATTGTCACTATACGATTATGAATCGAAAGATGACTGAAACGTTAAAGCGTTTTTCCGAGTTCAACTCTTACACGTGTTTGAGTCCTGGTCCGTAGTGTCCGTAGCCCTCGTCGTACCCGGCGAAAGCGGCGACGACCAAGGCAGACAGAAAGACGACGACGACGACCTTCATTGTTTCACGACGAGACGACCGACAGGATGCAAAGAACACTGATCGAATGCAGACAGCTGACTATGAATTCAACACAAACTGGACTCTCTTTTATAGTCGGCGTCACCATTGTTTCGACTCCGTCACACGCACGCACGCACGCACGCACCGCTATCAGAACATTGCGTAAAGGAATTTACAGACTGCCAGAGACAACAATTATTGGCCTACAGCTGTGTCACGTTCTCATGGGTCATGCCAAGTCTATCATGTCTATGGTCATGCACGCCTCTGACCTTCAAGTGGCATGGTTCATTTCCAGTCGTCCCGAGTCTCCCGACCAATTTGATAATGACGGGTCGCAATTGATCGATCTCCATCACAGATTGATCTTTATCTAATTTGTTACTCGTATCGCATTAAATTTCGGCGACCATGATACAGGGATATTTCTAGTATTGTTAATTTGGGGGTGTCGACTTCAAATTGGGGGGTGTCGGGACGGAGCTAATTAATATGCATTTTGTATGCATACCATTGTCACATTACCAAATTTGTTGGGGGTGCCGACTTCAAATTGGGGAAGATCGGGGGTTGTTAGGGGGTGTAAAAATATCCATGCCATGACACATGCTTACGAAGAACCGGCGAGGCTGCTAAGACTGCAATCGATGATCTCTCGACTTGAGATAAACGATCAGACTAAAAAGATGGATCTGTACCTCAACAACATCTGCTTGTTTCACGAGATAACGTTGAGGAGATAACGTTGGTGTGAGTCAGACCGAGAATCCGTTAAAAACCCCGCCGAGTATGACGCTGTCGATATTTACGGCTATATTAGGCCTACGTTCTTTGACTTCGTTCACTACTTTCATACTCCATCTCTGACTTACCCAAAATAACAGACTTGGAGCAATTTGATGAACGCGCCCTTTTCAAAAGCTCTATGAGTCGAATGTAAATAATAGTCTATGCGAACACTATAAATTCACTACTCAGACTGATCAAAAATTCTCCAACCAGCCAAAGAATAATTTACCTCATCTCCTTTCCTCGATTATTTTCCTGATCTATAGGTCATGGGACTGTCTCAACTCTTTCAAAAAGGGTTGACTGAAAATGAAAGGCAAGAAAATGCAAGACAGGAAAATGACGGACAAACTAGCAAAGGGGGAAATTGCAGGCCTGGAAATGTGCGAACAAACTAGCAAGAATGGAAAATGCAGGACTAGAAATGTATTGAAAATGAAATTTAAAAAAATATATAAGTGGGTACGTGAATCGAACGGCGTGCGCGTCGGTTCGATTTAATAGCCAGAAATTTAACCTTCGGAGCCCATTGCTAAAGCCCACACAAAAATAACAAGAGGTGGGTGAAAAAATGACCCGAGTTGTGTATATTGTATAGTTTTAAATTAAATTGTAATTAATAAATATCTATGATATACTATATATATATTTATATAAACATATTTTGTAGATTAGGCCTATACAAATACACTGTAAGCTGTATAATATATAACCAGTGTGACAAGACAGACGGTCATCGTGGCAGGCTGCATTGGACTCGTATTGAGTAATTTCTTCATGAACTATGTGTAGATGGTTATTTGATTGAAACAGGCTAATAGGCAATCTCTAAGTGTCACAGTATGACCGGTTCCTAATAAGCAGCTAACTAGGCCATAACTTTCTGCTGCAGTGGGTATCTGACACCCTTAGGCAAAACACACTGGTGGCAACCCTTAAGGCGTACGAAAAATCTGGATGAATAATAATAAGCTCGTGGTCGTCACTTGTTATCCATCGGCGTCTTCTCACTGCGACAAAAAACCCTGACGATCATAAAAAGGTTGTCACGCCTCAGCATTTTTGCGCCCGCCCCACACCTCCTCGGCGCACGGAGGCGGCTGCCCTCGCAGTCTTTTCGCTAACCCACTGTTCAGCTGGCTGAACATCAGTTAGTCATTTCTACGCTGAAATTCGTATTCTACTTATATTACCATTCGGGATGTGATGACTTCAACTTCTGGTTTTGGACGCCATATTGGAATTTGGCAATGCTTAGAAACAAGCAGGCATTAGTGTACTGTACTTCAACCAAACACAGCAATAAGCGATGCGGCACATACGATGAAACAATGTTATAAACTCATACTGTAAAAAAACACCCGTTCGGATTTTGTGATTTATTTCTACTTTTCCACCTCAAAATGCCGCCCGAAGCGGACAGCCCTGCAGCCTCCTCGCAAGTCAGTTTCAACGGAAGGTCTAGATCTATATAGGCCTACTTCGTTTTCATTATTGTTCGCTAATACAGTGTATTTAACGGCTAAGGGGCTAAAATCATTTGTGTTTATGACGCATTCTTGTTTTTTAAAATTTTCTCAATTTTTTCTGTTAGCCATTACGGCCTAGACTCAATTACTCTGAATGGTGAGTCAGTGGCGTAGCTAAGATTTTTAGGCCCTAATGCAAAAATTATTAATGGGCCCCTTCAACTTAAAAAGTCACAACATGACGAACAGTGCACTAAGGCTTAAATATTTTTAATACTTAGTAATAACGCATCGTCTGTCACAGGATTCCGGAAACTGAAACTGTAAAACGGCTTTGTTTTTGTAGCGCTGTCATATTTAATACCTACCAAATTTACCTGATTAAGACTGATTTTTAATGTGTTTTTAATTATTTACTTTTGTTATTATTTACTTTCTTTTTTACATTGGTGGTCAAAAAGGGCCCCAGTTCTTCTGGGCCCTAATGCCTTACTTATCCTTGCTATATGGTAGCTACGCCTCTGTAGTGAGTGATGTTGTGTACTAGACTATTATTTCTGATTTTTGCTGAGGCCTGGTGGTCTTTGCTTATGATTGATGGATGCAGCTTTAGGTGGTCTGGTGGCGGCCAAGGGAATTTGTTTCCAGAATGAGGTGAAAAGAAAGTACTGACATGCCTTTAATTTCTTCTTTAGTTCTCCAGGTCCAGGCTGCTGGTAACTGACTAAGCACAGTACGGAGCGATATATTTCTTTAATGAAATAAAATCTGTTATAAATAGCGTTCTCAATAAGGACTTTCAATAAAATAGACTGATGTCGTCTGCTGGGCCACCTCGCACGATCTCGCAAGGATTCCTTGGCTTTCCCCGCTAATATTATACTCCGGCGGGCGGTGTTACTATAGGTCTATATCTAGATATTATTAATTAGCTTTAGTATATAATATCTCATGAGTCATATTAATTATTATTGCCATTGGTGGCTCGACCAGCACACGTAATTTGCGAACACAGATTGTTAATGCTTAAACTATGAAGTTCCACTGAATATTTCCGGAGGCTCTCGCGGACTCCCGCCATATCCACCACAGACCCCCTTTGATCCGCGGACCACAGTTTGGTAACCGCTGCACTAACAGAGTGGTCGGCACCCGGAGACAAGTGTCATAATCGAGTCAATTTTGCCGCCTCCAATGATGGGCGCCCGCGGTCAAGTCGATAAAAAATGTTTAGCGAGCAAAAAAATAAAATAGGTCGCAAAGTCAATGTTGACGCCCTCCCTTTACCAATCTGGTCGGTGGCCGGGGCCACCTCCCCATTGGCCCTCTCTGCACGCTACTGAAAGACACGTTGAGAATAATTATATCAATCGCTTTTCTTTACATTACGTAACGTAATCTTGCATATTAAACTTATTGCCGTCTAAATTCAGCTTTCTCTAACTAGATTACCGCTAGATCCGCTACATTAACTTTCTGCTTGATCACTAAGGAAACAATTACATACAAATCCTAAATTGCGAAACGGATAATATAACCCCGTAAAGCATAATTCTGTCGGATGGGAATTACTGCCAATAAACCTGCGTTCCATATCTGCTTTAAACTCGTAAAGTCAGGCTCATAAGTGGAATTATTTTGACAAAGCGTGAAGGGATATTGTTGAGATAGCCTATTAGTCGTTGAGGCGTGGATGTTAAGCCATGCTCTCTATCTTTTCCGTAGGCGTTCAAAGTCTCTCGGTCAGATTATAGGAATGCCGTTGGCCTAACTCGTTTGAATCTGATTTATCTAGGCACGCATCTGAGCGAGAGAAATATACGCAATTAAATCCTCCTCCGCACCCCACCCCCACTGCCTTCGAATCTTCTATGGCATCATCATCGACGATGATGCCGTAGAAAGCAACGAATCCATCCGATTGAATTCCTGCTTTGATTCATTTCGTCCGTTCGCTGCGCTGTAATGGAATAAGAGGTAGTGCCTTAAGTAAGAGAGAGAGAGAGAGAGAGAGAGAGAGACAGACAGACAGACAGACAGACAGACAGACAGACAGACAGACAAACAGACAGACAGATGGAGACAGAGAGAGACAGCAAACACAGGCACAGAGAGACAGAGAAGTGGAGACAGACAGAGAGACAGACAGACAGACAGACAGAAATTAAGAGACCGCGAGATAAACAAATATAGACAGTTGGACACAGATACAGAGAGACAGATGGAGAGATAGACAGATAGAGACAGAGAGGGAGACAGAGAGACCGCGAGATAAGTAGATATAGACGCAGACACAGAGAGAGAGAGACATACAGACAAACAGAGAGACAGAGACAGAGAGGTGAAGTCGCGAGTCAGGACGTCGTGAAGAGCAGCCATTTGTTATTAAGACGCTCAATATTATTATCGAGACTTTATGAAGGCAAATTCCGAGATTCGATTGCGAACAGAAAGAGTAAATCAACGACGACGACGCCTCTGCAAAATTATTTAAACAGAACTGTTCGATTCAGGTTATAATTTCAAAACATCTCACAAAATTAGAGTCGATTGTGCGCGCATTTTATTCGCAAATTAAAATACAAAGATTTCAAGTTTCATTCAGAATCCAAGCCTTAGGGGAATTGACTTGTTTGGAGGGAAAGAGAAACAGTTCAATGCAAAATTTTGTGTCAGTGCCAGGATTTAAAAGGGTTGTGGTTTGCAGAAATTTTCCCCCCTCTCAGACCTGTATAAATGTCTGGAAAGATTTGAAATAGTCCAGAGGTTATATAAATTTTATATCCAGTAGATCGAGAAAGATTTTAAAATCTAAAACTCATCCCCACTTAAATTATACCAAATTATATCCAGAAATGTCACGGTTCATTCGTTGACATTCAAACAATGTGTACAATGTGTACAAACAATGTGTACATTGTATTCCATTTGTGTTCGTTATGCGTTACAGTTATTACATTCGTGCAACATTGCTACGGGGGCGTAACGACATATCGTCGGAACAGGAAGTGACCATTTTCGTGCTGTCGCTTCTACCGGAAGTGACGCGCAACGTCAAAACGGAAATTGGAATCGGAGACACTCTGCACATCGAACTGGAATGCAATAAATGGAAGTGAGAGTCGCACTTATGTAGACCAAACCTTTCCAGTCACTCCGCATCTCATTTTCCGCACCGATTTCTCATTTTCCTTTCGCATTTCCTTTAAAGTGAAGCAACATGAAGCTACTTTATAAGATATTTTGTTATTATTGCTTGTAATCATTAGTTCTGTAGGACTTTTGGTACGGAGACCAGACAAAATGGTATCTAATGGTATATTTTTCTTTTATTAGACTCAATCAACATCAAATAAATAGCACAGTCCGACATCTTATGTCTCATCAGTCATCAGTAAACGAGTTCTTGAGGTATAATGTTTTTATCTTGAGAACTCCTTCCTCTAGTAGCCAGAGCCGTGAGCGCCGTATCCATGGCCACCGTATCCATAGCCACCATGTCCGCGGTAGCCGAAGTATCCACCGGTGCCTGGGACGCCTTCCCAGCGGGCGGTTCCGGTCCCAGAGCCGTAGTGCTCGGCGACGTCGTTAACAGCCAGCTGCCGGACGGCATTTTGATAATTCGAAGCGACTCCATTGTGGCTATTTTTTAATAAAGAAAACCAGATTAATATTTATCATGAGAACGACTGTTATTGCTTTATTTATTTATTTATTTATTTATTTATTTATTTATTATTGCTAATTATTGATAATTTGATTGACACTGAGTCTTATATGATTACTGTTCAAATGCTATTGCCAAAGTATTTTTTTAACAGGCGATGAGTGATAGGCGGACCGGAAAAGTCGGCAAAAATAAGAATGAAAATATCAACACATTGAAATGATCCACCGTGTACATTGTCACTATACGATTATGAATCGAAAGATGACTGAAACGTTAAAGTGTTTTCCGACTTAAACGCATACACGTGTTTGAGTCCTGGTCCGTAGTGTCCGTAGCCCTTGTCGTACCCGGCGAAAGCGGCGACGACCAAGGCAGACAGAAAGACGACGACGACCTTCATTGCTTCACGACGAGACGACCGACAGGATGCAAAGAACACTGATCGAATGCAGACAGCTGACTGTGAATTCAACACAGACTGGACTCTCTTTTATAGTCGGCGTCACCATTGTTTCGACTCCGTCACACGCACGCACGCACCGCTGTCAGAACGTTGCGTAAAGGAATTTACAGACTGCCAGAGACGACAATTATTGGCCTACAGCTGTCACGTTCTCATGGGTCATGCCAAGTCTACTGTCTATGGTCATGCACGCCTCTGACCTTCAAGTGGCATGGTTCATTTCCAATCGTCCCGAGTCTCCCGACCAATTTGATAATGACGGGTCGCAATTGATCGATCTCCATCACGGATTGATCTTTATCTAATTTGTTACTCGCATCGCATTAAATTTCGGCGACCATGATACAGGGATATTTCTAGGATTGTTAATTTGAGGGGCGGGGTGTCGACCTCAAATTGGGCGGTGTCCGGACTGAGCTAATTAGTATGCATTTTGTATGCATACCATTGTCACATTACCAAATTTTGGGGAGGAGGTGCCGACCTCAAATTGGGGAAAGATTGGGGTTGTTAGGGGGTGTAAAAATATCCATGCCATTACACATGCTTACGAAGAACCGGCGAGGCTGCTAAGACTGCAATCGATGATCTCTCGACTTGAGATAAACGATCGGACTAAAAAAGATGGAGCTGTACCTCAACAACATCTGCTTGTTTCACGAGATAACGTTGAGGAGATAACGTTGGTGTGAGTAAGACCGAGAATCCGTTAAAAACTTCGCCGAGTATGACGCTGACGATATTTGCGGTTATATTAGGCCTACGTTCTTTGACTTCGTTAACTACTTTCATACTCCATCTCTGACTTCCCAAAAATAACAGACTTGGAGCAATTTGATGAACGCGCTCTTTTCAGAAGCTTTATGAATCGAATGTAATTAATCAGTCGATGTGAACACTTTATAAATTCACTACTCAGACTGCTCAAAAATTCTCGAACCAGCCAAAGAATAATTTACCTACTCTCTTTTCCTCGATTATTTTCCTGATCTATAGGTCTTGGGACTGTCTCAACTCTTTCAAAAAGGGTTGACTGAAAATGAAAACCAAGAAAATGCAAGACAGGAAAATGACGGACAAACTAGCAAAGGGGGAAATTGCAGGCCTGGAAATGTGCGAACAAACTAGAAGAGTTGGAAAATGCAGGACTAGAAATTTACTGAAAATAACATTTTAAAAAATATATCAGTGGGTACGTGAATCGAACGGCGTGCGCGTCGGTTCGATTTAATAGCCAAAAATTTAACCTTCGGAGCCCAATGCTAAAAACCCACACAAAAATAACAAGAGGTGGGTGAAAAAATGACCCGAGTTGTGTATATTGTATAATTTTAAATTAAATTGTAATTAATAAATATCTATGATATAGTATATATATTTATATAAACATATTTTGTAGATTAGGCCTATACAAATAAGCTGTATAATATATAACCAGTGTGACAAGACAGACGGTCATCGTGGCAGGCTGCATTGGACTCGTATTGAGTAATTTCTTCATGAACTATGTGTAGATGGTTATTTGATAGAAACAGGCTAATAGGCAATCTGCAAGTGTCACAGTATGACCGGTTCCTAATAAGCAGCTAACTAGGCCATAACTTTCTGCTGCAGTGGGTATCTGACACCCTTAGGCAAAACACACTGGTGGCAATCCTTAAGACGTACGAAAAATCTGGTTGAATAATAATAAGCTCGTGGTCGTCACTTGTTATCCATCGGCGTCTTCTCACTGCGACAAAAAACCCTGACGATCATAAAAAGGTTGTCACGCCTCAGCATTTTTGCGCCCGCCCCACACCTCCTCGGCGCACGGGGGCGGCTGCCCTCTCAGCCTTTTCACTAACCCACTGTTCAGCTGGCTGAACATCAGTTAGTCATTTCTACGCTGAAATTCGTATTCTACTTATATTACCATTCAGGATGTGATAACTTCAACTTCTGGTGTTGGACGCCATATTGGAATTTTGCAATCGTTAGAAACAAGCAGGCAATAATGTACTGTACTTCAACCAAATACAGCAATAAGCGATGCGGCACATACGATGAAACAATGTTATAAGCTCATACTGAAAAAAAACACCCGTTCGGATTTTGTGATTTATTTCTACTTTTCCACCTCAAAATGCCGCCCGAAACGGACAGCCCTGCAGCCTCCTCGCAAGTCAGTTTCAACGGAAGGTCTAGATCTATATAGGCCTACTTCGTTTTCATTATTGTTCGCTAATACAGTGTATTTAACGGCTAAGGTGCTAAAATCATGTGTGTTCATGACGCATTCCCGCTAAGATTTGTAGGCCCTAATGCAAAAATTATTAATGGGCCCCTTCAACTTAAAAAGTCACAACATGACGAACAGTGCACTAAGGCTTAAAAATTTTTAATACTTAGTAATAACGCATCGTCTGTCACAGGATTCCGAAAACTGAAACTGTAAAACGGCTTTGTTTTTGTAGCGCTGTCATATTTAATACCTACCAAATTTACCTGATTAAGACTGATTTTTAATGTGTTTTAATTATTTACTTTTGTTATTATTTACTTTCTTTTTTACATTGGTGGTCAAAAAGGGCCCCAGTTCTTCTGGGCCCTAATGCCTTACTTATCCTTGCTGTATGGTAGCTACGCCTCTGTAGTGAGTGATGTTGTGTACTAGACTATTATTTCTGATTTTTGCTGAGGCCTGGTGGTCTTTGCTTATGATTGATGGATGCAGCTTTAGGTGGTCTGGTGGCGGCCAAGGGAATTTGTTTCCAGAATGAGATGAAAAGAAAGTACTGACATGCCTTTAATTTCTTCTTTAGTTCTCCAGGTCCAGGCTGCTGGTAACTGACTAAGCACAGTACGGAGCGATATATTTCTTTAATGAAATAAAATCTGTTATAAATAGCGTTCTCAATAAGGACTTTCAATAAAATAGGCTGATGTCGTCTGCTGGGCCATCTCTCACGCTCTCTCGAGAGCCTCCTTGGTTTTCCCCGCTAATATATATATATATATATATATATATATATATATATATATAATACTCCGGCGGGCGGTTTTACCATAGGTCTATATCTAGATATTATTAATTAGCTTTAGTATATAATATCTCATGAGTCATATTAATTATTATTGCCATTGGTGGCTCGACCAGCACACGTAATTTGCGAACACAGATTGTTAATGCTTAAACTATGAAGTTCCACTGAATATTTCGGGAGGCTCTCGCGGACTCCCGCCATATGCACCACGGACCCCCGTTGATCCGCGGACCACAGTTTGGTAACCGCTGCACTAACAGAGGCTATACGCGTGGTCGGCACCCGAGGACAAGCTTCATAATCGACTCAATTTTGCCGCCTCCCATGATGGGCGCCCGCGGTCAAGTCGATAAAAAATGTTTAGCGAGCAAAAAAATAAAAAGGTCGCAAAGTCAATGTTGACGGCCTCCCCCTACCAATCTGGTCAGTGCCCGGGGCCACCTACCCATTGGCCCTCTCTGCACGCTACTGAAAGACACGTTGAGAATAATTATATCAATCGCTTTTCTTTACATTACGTAACGTAATCTTGCATATTAAACTTATTGCCGTCTAAATTCAGCTTTTTCTAACTAGGCTACCGCTAGATCCGCTACATTAACTTTCTGCTTGATCACTAAGGAAACAATTACATAAAAATCCTAAATTGCGAAACGGATAATATAACCCCGTAAAGCATAATTCTGTTGGATGGGAATTACTGCCAATAAACCTGCGTTCCATATCTGCATTAAACTCGCAAAGTCAGCCTCATAAGTGGAATTATTTTGACAAAGCGTGAAGGGATATTGTTGAGATACCTATTAGTCGTTGAGGCGTGGATGTTAAGCCATGCTCTCTATATCTTTTCCGTAGGCGTTCAAAGTCTCTCGGTCAGATTATAGGAAGGCCGTTGGCCTAACTCGTTTGAATCTGATTTATCTAGGCACGCATCTGAGCGAGAGAAATATACGCAATTAAATCCTTCTCCGCACCCCACCCCCACTGCCTTCGAATCTTCTATGGCATCATCATCGACGATGATGCCGTAGAAAGCAACGAATCCATCCGATTGAATTGCTGCTTTGATTCATTTCGTCCGTTCGCTGCGCTGTAATGGAATAAAAGGTAGTGCTTTAAGAGAGAGAGAGAGAGAGAGAGAGAGAGAGAGAGAGAGAGAGAGACAGAGAGACAGACAGACAGACAGACAGACAGACAGACAGACAGACAGACAGATGGAGACAGAGAGAGACAGCAGACACAGGCACAGAGAGACAGAGAAGTGGAGACAGACAGAGAGACAGACAGACAGACAGACAGAAATTAAGAGACCGCGAGATAAACAAATATAGACAGTTGGACACAGATACAGAGAGACAGATGGAGAGAGAGACAGATAGAGACAGAGAGGGAGACAGAGAGACCGCGAGATAAGTAGATATAGACGCAGACACAGAGAGAGAGACATACAGACAAACAGAGAGACAGAGACAGAGAGGTGAAGTCGCGAGTCAGGACGTCGTGAAGAGCAGCCATTTGTTATTAAGACGCTCAATATTATTATCGAGACTTTATGAAGGCAAATTCCGAGATTCGATTGCGAACAGAAAGAGTAAATCAACGACGACGACGCCTCTGCAAAATTATGTAAGCAGAACTGTTCGATTCAGGTTATAATTTCAAAACATCTCACAAAATTAGAGTCGATTGTGCGCGCATTTTATTCGCAAATTAAAATACAAAGATTTCAAGTTTCATTCAGAATCCAAGCCTTAGGGGAATTGACTTGTTTGGTAGGAAAGAGAAACAGTTCAATGCAAAATTTTGTGTCAGTGCCAGGATTTAAGGGGGTTGTGGTTTGCAGAAATTTTCCCTCTCTCAGGCCTGTATAAATGTCTGGAAAGATTTGAAATAGTCCAGAGGTTATATAAATTTTATATCCAGTAGATCGAAAAAGATTTTAAAATCTAAAACTCATCCCCACTTAAATTATACCAAATTATATCCAGAAATGTCACGGTTCATTCGTTGACATTCAAACAATGTGTACAATGTGTACAAACAATGTGTACATTGTATTCCATTTGTGTTCGTTATGCGTTATAGTTATTACATTCGTGCAACATTGCTACGGGGGCGTAACGACACATCGTCGGAACAGGAAGTGACCATTTTCGTGCTGTCGCTTCTACCGAAAGTGACGCGCAACGTCAAAACGGAAATTGGAATCGGAGACACTCTGCACATCGAACTGGAATGCAATAAATGGAAGTGAGAGCCGTGCTTATGTAGACCAAGCCTTTCCAGTCACTCCGCATCTCATTTTCCGCACCGATTTCTCATTTTACTTTCGCATTTCCTTTAGAGTGAAGCAACATGAAGCTACTTTATAAGCTATTTTGTTATTATTGCTTGTAATCATTGGTTCTGTAGGACTTTTGGTACCGAGACCAGACAAAATGGTATCTAATGGTATATTTTTCTTTTATTAGACTCAATCAACATCAAATAAATAGCACAGTCCGACATCTTATGTCTCATCAGTCATCAGTAAACGAGTTCTTGAGGTATAATGTTTTTATCTTGAGAACTCCTTCCTCTAGTAGCCAGAGCCGTGAGCGCCGTATCCATGGCCACCGTATCCATAGCCACCATGTCCGCGGTAGCCGAAGTATCCACCGGTGCCTGGGACGCCTTCCCAGCGGGCGGTTCCGGTCCCAGAGCCGTAGTGCTCGGCGACGTCGTTAACAGCCAGCTGCCGGACGGCATTTTGATAATTCGAAGCGACTCCATCGTGGCTATTTTTAAGTAAAGAAAACCAGATTAATATTAATCATGAGAACGACTGTTATTGTTTTATTTATTTATTTATTGTTGCTAATTATTGATAATTTGATTCACACTCAGTCTTATATGATTACTGTACGAATACTATTTCCAAAGTATTGTTATAACAAGGAGCGAGTGATGGGCGGACCGGAAAAATTCGGCAAAAATAATAATGAAAATATCAAAACATTGAAATGATACACCGTGTACATTGTCACTATACGATTATGAATCGAAAGATGACTGAAACGTTAAAGTGTTTTTCCGAGGGCAACTCTTACACGTGTTTGAGTCCTGGTCCGTAGTGTCCGTAGCCCTCGTCGTACCCGGCGAAAGCGGCGACGACCAAGGCAGACAGAAAGACGACGACGACGACCTTCATTGTTTCACGACGAGACGACCGACAGGATGCAAAGAAAACTGATCGAATGCAGACTATGAATTCAACACAGACTGGACTCTCTTTTATAGTCAGCGTCACCATTGTTTCGACTCCGTCACACGCACGCACGCACCGCTGTCAGAACGTTGCGTACAGGAATTTACAGACTGCCAGATACAACAATTATTGGCCGACAGCTGTGTCACGTTATCGTGTGTCATGCCAAGTCTATAGTCATGCACGCCTATGCAGCTTCTGCTGTGGGGACCTTTGACCTTCAAATGGTATGGTTCATCTTTCGTCGTCCCGACCAATTTGATAATGACTGGTCGCAATTGATCGATCTCCATCACAGATTGATCTTTATATAATTTGTTACTCATTGAATTTCGGCGACCATGACATGCTTACGAAAAACCTGCGAGGCTGCTAAGACTGCATGCGATGATCTCTCGACTTGTGATAAACGATCGGGCTAAAAAAGACGAAGCTGTACTTCAAGCACCGTCAACAACATCTGCTTGCTTCAGGAGATAACGTTGGGGTTAATAAAGACCGAGAATCCGTTTTTAAAAACCCGTCGAGTATGACGCTGACGATATTTACGGCTATATTAGGCCTATTATTATTATTATTATTATTATTATTATTATTATTATTATTATTATTATTATTATTATTGATATTATTATTAACGCATTGATTAATGTGGTGACTCATTCAGCCGAACTGCGTGAACACATTGCAATGTTACATCTATAACTCGTGCAGAATAGCCATGTTTTAAGACTCTTCTTAAATGTATCTAAAGTCGGAGAGAGCTGTATAGATGGAGGTAGACAGTTCCATGCCCTTGCCGCTGCCCGGAAATGCTCGATCCCCAACAGTGCGCAGTCAGTCTGGTCCTCTGGGCGACCAGTAATGCAGGTCCAGAAGATCTCAGGCCTATATTCTTTGACTTCATTCACTACTTTCATTTTCTCCATCTCTGACTTACCCAAAAATAACAGACATGGAACAATTTGATGAACGCGCCCTTTTCAGAAGCTTTGTGAATCTAATGTAATTAATCAGTCGATGTGAACACTTTATAAATTCACTACTCAGACTGCTCATAAATTCTCAACCAGCCAAAGAATAATTTACCTCATCTCTTTTCCTCGATTATTTTCCTGATCTATAGGTCATGGGACTGTCTCATCTCTTTCAAAAAGGTTGTCTGAAAATGCAAGACAAGAAAATGCAAGACAGGAAAATGACGGACAAACTAGCAGGAGTGGAAATTGCAGGCCTGGAAATGTGCGAACAAACTAGAAGAGTTGGAAAATGCAGGACTAGAAAATGACGGACAAACTAGCAAGAATGGAAAATTCAGAACTAAAAATTGATTGACAATAAAATAAAAAATATAGACAGAGACAGAGAGGTGAGGTCGCGAGTCAGGACGTCGTGAAGAGCAGCCATTTGTTATTAAGACGCTCAATATTATTATCGAGACTTTATGAAGGCAAATTCCGAGATTCGATTGCGAGCAGAAAGAGTAAATCAACGACGACGACGCCTCTGCAAAATTATTTAAGCAGAACTGTTCGATTCAGGTTATAATTTCAAAACATCTCACAAAATTAGAGTCGATTGTGCGCGCATTTTATTCGCAAATTAAAATGCAAAGATTTCGAGTTTTATTCAGACTCCAAGCCTTAGGAGAATTGACTTGTTTGGAGGGAAAGAGAAACAGTTCAATGCAAAAATGTGTGTCAGTGCCAGGATTTAAGGGGGTTGTGGATTGGAGAAATTCTCCTCCTCTCCGGCCTGTATAAAGGTCTGGAAAGATTTGAAATAGTCCAGAGGTTCAGCAAGAGTCTGATGCTCTTAACTCCTGGCGCACGGTTCTACGTGCTAGCAGGCGGTTAGTAAGAAAGAAAGGGCGGCAGCACTGGAGGTCCTTGTTTGAGTCGGCCTCAAAGGACACTGGCCGAACGTGGAAGAATGTAGACAAGCTACTGGGAAACGTCAACAATTGTCCCAGTTTACCAGAGAGTTTCTCTGCCGAAGACTTCCATCAGTACATTGAAGACAAAATCGATGGCATCAGACAAAGAACGTCAGGAGCTGAATTTGCAGAGTATACTATATACTCTGGGGCTGAAATGAAAGAAATCAATGCTTTAACTTTGGATGATGTCATTTCGTCTGTCCAGTAATCACCTAACAAGCAGTGCAGTCTTGACCCACTACCAGTCTGGCTCCTTAAAGACGTAATCGAATTGCTGGCACCTTATCTAGTGATTCTTTTCTCGACCTCTCTGAGGACAGGGGAAGTGCCATGGTCGTGGAAGTTCGCGATCGTCCATCCACGCCTCAAGAGACCGGATTCCTCCCCTTCGGAGGTATGAAATTATCGTCCTGTTTAAAATCTATCTTTCTTATCGAAAGTTCTAGAGAAAATTGTCAATGGGCAGATGGTTAAATATCTAACGCTGAATGTCCTGATGCCGAGAGAACAGTCGGCGTATAGACGTCGTCACTCTACTGAAACTGCTGTACTGCGAATCTTCAACGATATTGTCGACGCTATCGCGAACGACAAAATAGCCCTCCTCTGTTTACTGGACTTGTCAGCGGCATTCGATACGGTGGATCATGAGATCATGATTCGTCGTTTGAAACGATCCTACGGAATCGATGGAGAAGTCCTGGCCTGGCTTCAAGACTACCTCGCTGACAGGTCTCAATCAGTATCGTGGAATGGTCAGCTCTCTGCTCCACGACAAGTCCATCATGGAGTGCCTCAGGGGTCTGTACTTGGACCCCTGTTGTTCGTACTATACGTCGCCGACATCAGTCAAATTGTCAAGTCATGCGGACTTGAAGTCCATGCCTATACAGATGATGTACAGATGTACTCATACTGTCATTTGACAGATGTTGAGCGACTTCAACTACAGATCAATAACTGCATCTTGAAGATCAAATGGACGGCGGCAAATCGTTTGGCATTGAATCCTAGTAAAACAGAGTTACTGTGGTTAACGACCCCTCGGAAGGCGCACCTGATCAGTCACGCACCGTTTCTAATTGATGGCTTACAGATAGTCCCTTCAACAGAAGTACGGCTGCTGGGGGTACAGTTCGACGAAACGCTATCGCTAAACAGACATATCAGCAACATCTCTCGAACATGTTATTACCATCTCCGGCGAATCAGGGATATCCGGCGATACCTTTCCACCTCGGCAACAACGTTGCTAGTTCGGGCCCTTATTATTGCATGGGAGGATCGATTATTGTAATAGCCTTCTTTACGGCCTCCCTGCATACCAGCTAGACAGACTCCAGATGGTCATCAATGCATCGGCGCGTCTGATCTTCAAAGCCAACTGGGGAGCACATGTCACCCCCTTACTTAAGGATAATCTCCATTGGCTGAAAGTCTCAGAACGAATATTATACAAGAGATGTTGGCATACGTTCTGCACCTTATATGACCCTGACTTTCCTGCTTACTTGACTCAGTTGATACACAGGCTTCCGCTCACGCAACGGCGTCTTCAGCTTCGCTCCGGGCACTGTGTCAAGCTCGTCGTCCCTCCTCCCTCCAGGACAGTGAAATTTGGGGAGAGGTCCGTTACGCGGGGCAACCCTGCACTCTGGAACTCATTACCTAACACTGCGACAAATGAGTTAAACATCGAACTATTCGCCAAGAAACTAAAAACACACTTATTTAACACCTCGTTCGTGTGTGAAATGTAAAACGCTCTTGACTTTAGTTTTTCGCTTTGTTTACTGCGCTGTAAAAATTGTCTGTCTAACTAACTAACTAACTAACTAACTAACTAACTAATTAACTAACTAGAGGTTATATAAATTTTTTTTCGAGGAGATCGAAAAAGATTTTTAAACGTAAATCTCATTCCCACTTAAATTATACCAAATTATATCCAGAAATGTCAAGGTTCATTCGTTGACATTCAAACAATGTGTACAATGTGTACAAACAATGTGTACATTGTATTCCATTTGTGTTCGTTGTGCGTTACAGTTATTACATTCGTGTGACATTGCTACGGGGGCGTAACGACATATCGTCGGAACAGGAAGTGATAATTTTCGTGCCGTCGCTTCTACCGGAAGTGACGCGCAACGTCAAAACGGAAATTGGAATCGGAGACACTCTGCACATCGAACTGGAATGCAATAAATGGAAGTGAGAGTCGCACTTATGTAGACCAAGCCTTTCCAGTCACTCCGTATCTCATTTTCCGCACCGATTTCTCATTTTACTTTCGCATTTCCTTTAGAGTGAAGCAATATGAATCTACTTTATTTATAAGCTATTTTGTTATTATTACTTGTAATCATTAGTTATTGTAATCATTAGTTCTGTAGGACTTTCGGTACGGAGACCAGACAAAATGATATATATAAAAGGGTATATTTTTTCTTTTATTAGACTCAATCGACATCAAATAAATAGCGCAGTCCGACATCTTATGTCTCATCAATAAACGAGTTCTTGAGGTATAATGTTTTTATCTTGAGAACTCCTTCCTCTAGTAGCCAGAGCCGTGAGCGCCGTATCCATGGCCACCGTATCCATAGCCACCATGTCCGCGGTAGCGGAAGTATCCACCGGTGCCTGGGACGCCTTCCCAGCGGGCGGTTCCGGTCCCAGAGCCGTAGTGCTCGGCGACGTCGTTAACAGCCAGCTGCCGGACGGCATTTTGATAATTCGAAGCGACTCCATTGTGGCTATATTTTTAATAAAGAAAACCAGATTAATATTTATCATG
The DNA here is from genome assembly GCA_018105865.1 of Metaphire vulgaris. Classification (NCBI taxonomy): domain Eukaryota; kingdom Metazoa; phylum Annelida; class Clitellata; order Crassiclitellata; family Megascolecidae; genus Metaphire; species Metaphire vulgaris. The sequence continues at coordinate 14,071,979 of CM030832.1, forward strand.
AGAACGACTATTATTGTTTTATTTATGTTATTATTGTTAATTATTGATAATTTGAATGACACTGAGTTTTATATTATTACTATTCGAAAACTGCTTCCAAATCAGTGTTATAACAAGGAGCGAGTGATGGGCGGACCGGAAAAATTCGGCAAAACAATGAAAAAATCAAAACATTGAAATGATCCACCGTGTGCATTGTCACTATAAGCCTACGATTATGAATCGAAAGATGACTGAAACGCATTGTTGCCAGGTCCCAAAAATTTTTCCCACCGAAACGTCGTGTGAAACTAGCCAAAATGCCAAGTTAACCCGCCAAAAAGCGAAACCGGGCGGTGGTAAGTGGGGTTTTTTGTTTATCATGCGAAGGGAAAAATTTTTGCTAAGAAACTTTAACAGAAAATAGCCAAAAATATAGAAAATATAGCCAAAAAGTCGTCGACGCCCAATTTAACACTAAAAATACCTTGACAAGCAAAAACAAAAATTCATCTTCCACACTTTCTAAAGGTACAGTAGGTGCAGAAACAGGGTGCAGACCATCTACTTCGTACGGGCCTGAGCGGACATGCAACCTAAAAATAGCCAAAAAATAGCCCGCAAATGTTAGGGTACCGCCAAAGAAACCGCACACGAAAATTGCCCGCCAAAAATTTCGTAAACTAGCCAAATTTGGCGGAAAACTAGCCAATCTGGCAACACTGCTGAAACGTTAAAGTGTTTTTTCCGAGGGCAACTCTTACACGTGTTTGAGTCCTGGTCCGTAGTGTCCGTAGCCCTCGTCGTACCCGGCGAAAGCGGCGACGACCAAGGCAGACAGAAAGACGACGACGACCTTCATTGTTTCACGACGAGACGACCGACAGGATGCAAAGAACACTGATCGAATGCAGACAACTGACTATGAATTCAACACAGACTGGACTCTCTTTTATAGTCGGCGTCACCATTGTTTCGACTCCGTCACACGCACGCACGCACCGCTGTCAGAACGTTGCGTACAGGAATTTACAGACTGCCAGAGACAACAATAATTATTGGTCGACAGCTGTATCATGTTCTCATGGGTCATGCCAAGTCTACTGTCTATGGTCATGCACGCCTCTGACCTTCAAGTGGCATGGTTCATTTCCAATCGTCCCGAGTCTCCCGACCAATTTGATAATGACGGGTCGCAATTGATCGATCTCCATCACGGATTGATCTTTATCTAATTTGTTACTCGCATCGCATTAAATTTCGGCGACCATGATACAGGGATATTTCTAGGATTGTTAATTTGAGGGGCGGGGTGTCGACCTCAAATTGGGCGGTGTCCGGACGGAGCTAATTAGTATACATTTTGTATGCATACCATTGTCACATTACCAAATTTTGGGGAGGGTGCCGACCTCAAATTGGGGAGATTGGGGTTGTTAGGGGGTGTAAAAATATCCATGCCATGACACATGCTTACGAAGAACCGGCGAGACTGCTAAGACTGCAATCGATGATCTCTCGACTTGAGATAAACGATCGGACTAAAAAAGATGGAGCTGTACCTCAACAACATCTGCTTGTTTCACGAGATAACGTTGAGGAGATAACGTTGGTGTGAGTAAGACCGAGAATCCGTTAAAAACTCCGCCGAGTATGACGCTGACGATATTTGCGGTTATATTAGGCCTATGTTCTTTGACTTCGTTCACTACTTTCATACTCCATCTCTGACTTCCCCAAAATAACAGACATGGAACAATTTGATGAATGCGCCCTTTTCAGAAGCTTTGTGAATCTAATGTAATTAATCAGTCGATGTGAACACTTTATAAATTCACTACTCAGTGCTCACTGCTCAAAAATTCTCGAACCAGCCAAAGAATAATTTACCTACTCTCTTTTCCTCGCTTATTTTCCTTATCTATAGGTCTTGGGACTGTCTCAACTCTTTCAAAAAGAGTTGACTGAAAATGAAAGACAAGAAAATGCAAGACAGGAAAATGACGGACAAACTAGCAAAGGGGGAAATTGCAGGCCTGGAAATGTGCGAACAAACTAGCAAGTATGGAAAATGCAAGACTAGAAATGTATTGAAAATAAAATTTTAAAAATATATCAGTGGGTACGTGAATCGAACGGCGTGCGCGTCGGTTCGATTTAATAGCCAGAAATTTAACCTTCGGAGCCCATTGCTAAAGCCCACACAAAAATAACAAGAGGTGTGTCAAAAAATGACCCGTGTTGTGTATATTGTATAGTTTTAAATTAAATTGTAATTAATAAATATCTATGATATGGTATATATAATTAATTTATATAAACATATTTTTGTAGATTAAATCTATACAAATAAGCTGTATAATATATAACCAGTGTGACAAGACAGACGGTCATCGTGGCTGGCTACCTTGGACTCGTGTTGAGTAATTTCTTCATGAACTATGTGTCGATGGTTATTTGATAGAAACAGGCTAATAGGCAATCTCTAAGTGACACAGTATGACCGGTCCCTAATAAGCAGCTAACTAGGCCATAACTTTCTGCTGCAGTGGGTATCTGACACCCTTAGGCAAAACACACTGGTGGCAACCCTTAAGACGTACGAAAAATCTGGATGAATAATAATAAGCTCGTGGTCGTCACTTGTTATCCATCGGCGTCTTCTCACTGCGACAAAAAACCCTGACGATCATAAAAAGGTTGTCACGCCTCAGCATTTTTGCGCCCGCCCCCACACCTCCTCGGCGCACGGGGACGGCTGCCCTCGCAGCCTTTTCGCTAACCCACTGTTCAGCTGGCTGAACATCAGTTAGTCATTTCTACGCTGAAATTCGTATTCTACTTATATTACCATTCGGGATGTGATGACTTCAACTTCTGGTTTTGGACGCCATATTGGAATTTGGCAATAGTTAGAAACAAACAGGCATTAATGTACTGTACTTCAACCAAACACAGCAATAAGCGATGTGGCACATACGATGAAACAATGTTATAAGCTCATACTGTAAAAAAACACCCGTTCGGATTTTGTGATTTATTTCTACTTTTCCACCTCAAAATGCCGCCCGAAACGGACAGCCCTACAGCCTCCTCGCAAGTCAGTTTCAACGGCAAGTCTAGATCTATAGGCCTACTTCGTTTTCATTATTGTTCGCTAATACAGTGTATTTAACGGCCAAGGGACTAAAATCATTTGTGTTTATGACGCATTCTTGTTTTTTTTAAATTTTCTCAATTTTTTCTGTTAGCCATTACGGCCTAGACTCAATTACTCTGAATAGTGCGTCAGTGGCGTAGCTAAGATTTTTAGGCCCTAATGCAAAAATTATTAATGGGCCCCTTCAACTTAAAAAGTCACAACATGACGAACAGTGCACTAAGGCTTAAAAAATTTTAATACTTAATAATAACGCATCGTCTGTCACCGGATTCCGGAAACGGAAAACTGTAAAACGGTTTTGTTTTTGTAGCGCTGTCATATTTAATACCTACCAAATTTACCTGATTAAGACTGATTTTTAATGTGTTTTAATTATTTACTTTTGTTATTATTTACTTTCTTTTTTACATTGGTGGTCAAAAAGGGCCCCAGTTCTTCTGGGCCTTAATGCCTTGCTTATCCTTGCAGTGGCGTAGCCTAACCCTAGCTTAGACCCCTCTTCGCCCCCCCCGCCCCCGCCCGGGGCCAGGGGCTGTCAACAAAGTACCCCCCGTCCCCTAGTTACGCCACTGTATCCTTGCTATATGGTAGCTACGCCTCTGTAGTGAGTGATGCTGTGTACTAGACTATTATTTCTGATTTTTGCTGAGGCCTGGTGGTCTTTGCTTATGATTGATGAATGCAGCTTTAGGTGGTCTGGTGGCGGCCAAGGGAATTTGTTTCCAGAATGAGATGAAAAGAAAGTACTGACACGCCTTTAATTTCTTCTTTAGTTCTCCAGGTCCAGGCTGCTGGTAACTGACTAAGCACAGTAGGAAGCGAAATATTTCTTTAATTAAATAAAATCTGTTATAAATAGCGTTCTCAATAAGGACTTTCAATAAAATAGACTGATGTCCTCTGCTGGGCCTCTCTCTTTTTTCACTCTCATGAGGCCTCCTTGGTTTTCCCCGCTAATATATATATATATATATATATATATATATATATATATATATATATATATATATATATATATATTATACTCCGGCAGGCAGTTTTACCATAGGTCTATATCTAGATATTATTACTTAGCTTTAGTATATTATATCTCATGAGTCATATTAATTATTATTGCCTTTGGTGGCTCGACCAGCACACGTAATTTGAGAACACAGATTGTTAATGCTTAAACTACGAAGTTCCACTGAATATTTCGGGAGGCTCTCGCGGACTCCCGCCATATCCACCACAGACCCCCTTTGGTCCGCGGACCACAGTTTGGGAACCGCTGCACTAACGGAGGCTGTACGCGTTGTCGGCACCCGGGGACAAGCGTCATAATCGACTCAATTTTGCCGCCTCCCATGATGGGCGCCCGCGGTCAAGTCGATAAAAAATGTTTAGCGAGCAAAAAATAAAAAAGGTCGTAAAGTCAATGTTGACGCCCTCCTTCTCCCAATCTGGTCGGCGCCCGGGGCCACCTCCCCATTGGCCTCTCTGCACGTTACTGAAAGACACGTTGTGGATAATTATACCAATCGCTTTTCTTTACATTACGTAACGAAATCTTGCATATTAAACTTATTGCCGTCTAAATTCAGCTTTTTCTAACTAGACTACCGCTAGATCCGCTACATTAACTTTCTGCTTGATCACTAAGGAAACAATTACATAAAAATCCTAAATTGCGAAACACATAATATAACCCCGTAAAGCATAATTCTGTTGGAAGGGAATTACTGCCAATAAACCTGGGTTCCATATCTGTATTAAACTCGTAAAGTCAGCCTCATAAGTGGAATTATTTTGACAAAGCGTGAAGGGATATTGTTGAGATAGCCTATTAGTCGTTGAGGCGTGGATGTTAAGCCATGCTCTCAATATTATTTCCGTAGGCGTTCAATGTCCCTCGGTCAGATTATAGGAATGCTGTTGGCCAAACTCGTTTGAATCTGATTTATCTAGGCACGCATCTGAGCGAGAGAATTATACGCAATTAAATCCTTCTTCGCACCCCACCCCCACTGCCTTCGAATCTTCTATGGCATCATCATCGACGATGATGCCGTAGAAAGCAGCGAATCCATCCGATTGAATTGCTGCTTTGATTCATTTCGTCCGTTCGCTGCGCTGTAATGGAATAAGAGGTAGTGCTTTAAGAGAGCGAGAGAGAGAGAGAGACAGACAGACAGACAGACAGACAGACAGACAGACAGACAGATGGAGACACAGAGAGACAGAGAAGCGGAGACAGAGAGGAAAACAGAAATGGAGAGACCGCGAGATAAACAGATATAGACAGTTGGACACAGATACAGAGAGACAGATGGAGAGAGACAGATAGAAACAGAGACAGAGAGGGAGACAGAGAGACCGCGAGATAAGTAGACATAGCCGCCGACACACACAGAGAGAGATACATACAGACAGACAGGCAGGCAGACAGACAGGCAGAGACAGAGACAGGGAGGTGAGTTCGCGAGTCAGGACGTCGTGAAGAGCAGCCATTTGTTATTAAGATGCTCAATATTATTATCGAGACTTTATGAAGGCAAATTCCGAGATTCGATTGCGAACATAAAGAGTAAATCAACGACGACGACGCCTCTGCAAAATTATGTAAGCAGAACTGTTCGATTCAGGTTATAATTTCAAAACATCTCACAAAATTAGAGTCGATTGTGCGCGCATTTTATTCGCAAATTAAAACACAAAGATTTCGAGTTTTATTCAGACTCCAAGCCTTAGGGGCATTGAATTGTTTGGAGGGAAAGAGAAACAGTTCAATGCAAAAATTTGTGTCAGTGCCAGGACTTAAGTGGATTGTGGTTTGCAGAAAAATTTTCCGCCTCTCAGACCCTGTATAAAGGTCTGGAATGATTTGAAATAGTCTAGAGGCTATATAAATTTTATATCTAGGAGATCGAAAAAGATTTTTAAACGTAAATCTCATGCCCATTTAAATTATACCAAATTATATCCAGAAATGTCAAGGTTCAAACCGTTCATTCGTTGACATTCAAACAATGTGTACAATGTGTACAAACAATGTGTACATTGTATTTCATATGTGTTCGTTGTGCGTTACAGTTATTACATTCGTGTGACATTGCTACGGAGGCGTAACGACATATCGTCGGAACAGGAAGTGATCATTTTCGTGCCGTCGCTTCAACCGGAAGTGACGCGCAACGTCAAAACGGAAATTGGAATCGGAGACACTCTGCACATCGAACTGGAATGCAATAAATGGAAGTGAGAGTCGCACTTATGTAGACCAAGCCTTTCCAGTCACTCCGTATCTCATTTTCCGCACCGATTTCTCATTTTACTTTCGCATTTCCTTTAAAGTGAAGCAACATGAAGCTACTTTATAATATATTTTGTTATTATTGCTTGTAATCATTAGTTCTGTAGGACTTTCGGTACGGAGACCAGACAAAATGGTATCTAATGGTATATTTTTCTTTTATTAGACTCAATCGACATCAAATAAATAGCACAGTCAGACATCTTATGTTTCATCAATAAACGAGTTCTTGAGGTATAATGTTTTTATCTTGAGAACTCCTTCCTCTAGTAGCCTGAGCCGTGAGCGCCGTATCCATGGCCACCGTATCCATAGCCACCATGTCCGCGGTAGCCGAAGTATCCGCCGGTGCCTGGGACGCCTTCCCAGCGGGCGGTTCCGGTCCCAGAGCCGTAGTGCTCGGCGACGTCGTTAACAGCCAGCTGCCGGACGGCATTTTGATAATTCGAAGCGACTCCATTGTGGCTATATTTTGAATAAAGAAAACCAGATTAATATTAATCATGAGAACGACTGTTATTGTTTTATTTATTTATTTATTTATTGTTGCTAATTATTGATAATTTGATTGACACTCAGTCTTATATGATTACTGTTCGAATACTATTTCCAAAGTATTGTTATAACAAGGAGCGAGTGATGGGCGGACCGGAAAAATTCGGCAAAAATAATAATGAAAATATCAACACATTGAAATGATACACCGTGTACATTGTCACTATACGATTATGAATCGAAAGATGACTGAAACGTTAAAGTGTTTTTCCGAGGGCAACTCTTACACGTGTTTGAGTCCTGGTCCGTAGTGTCCGTAGCCCTCGTCGTACCCGGCGAAAGCGGCGACGACCAAGGCAGACAGAAAGACGACGACGACGACCTTCATTGTTTCACGACGAGACGACCGACAGGATGCAAAGAAAACTGATCGAATGCAGACAGCTGACTATGAATTCAACACAGACTGGACTCTATTTTATAGTCGGCGTTACCATTGTTTCGACTCCGTCACACGCACGCACGCACCGCGGTCAGAACGTCGCGTACAGGAATTTACAGACTGCCAGATACAACAATAATTATTGGTCGACAGCTGTCACGTTCTCATGGGTCATGTCACAGACTTCTAGGCCTATAATATGAATAGTGGACGGAAAACTGTGCAGTGTGCCTTACATCAGAGGCCGAATAAATGCAGCGTTCTGTGTATTTGCATGTAATTTTGGATTTTTTCAACTTGTAATTGCTCGGATTCTATGAAAGCTAAAAAGATCAGGTATACATCAATGTTTTGCATTTTTATTGCTCTTGCAAACCATCTTTGAGAAATTTAATAACAATTGGGATAAGGGTCCACAATCTGGCCTGAAACAGACTCCCTCCAAACATATTTTTCTGTTCCAAGCTGTGCAGCTAAAGTTGTTGATTGGTTAACTAACTCTGGTGAACGCGAGGTCTGCTGAAAACAGTGCACAAAAGGCAGCAAAAACATGCACCTTTCGCATGCTGATCAAAATTCATAATGGCCCCTGGTAACAAAAGGTAGGTCACCTCTGATCTAGATGAACGCAATAGAATAATAGGGCGGGAAAATGTCAATCATGTAATTAATTATATCTCAGATAGCTTTAAAGGGGTTTGATTACTCAATCACAACAATAAAAATATATGATAGTCTTACTAGGTTCGACCTTTGCTTGATTATATTTTATATTAGATTTAGGAAAATATATTTTGCTGAACGAACCATTGGCGTGGCCAAGAAGGGTAATAGTTGGAGGAGGTAGACACGGTAGTGGTAGTATTAAATGTGGAAAACGGACAAGACAGCAGACTTTAAAGCGTTTGAGAACAGTGGCGTAACTAGGTGCGGGGGCACTTTGTTGACAGCCCCGCAAGTCTCTAACCTCGAGTCTCAAGAAGAGGGTCGAGTCTTTAGGGTTAGGTTAGGGTTAACCCTAACTACTTAAACTTAACCCTAACCCTAGAAATGCTCGTCAGGGTTAAAAAGGTGAAAAGGTGGAGACGATAACGTTTTTTTTGCTCGTCAGCTTGAAACTCTGGGGCCCCCATGTCAAAGATGCCCCCGGGCCCCCAAAAGTCACGCTACGCCACTGTTTGAGAAAACGGCATTTTCTGCACTTTAAGATTTTTTTAGCCTGAAAACTTCGAAGTAACCCCCCCCCCGCAGGCCCAGTGTTTAATCTAGACTCCTGGACTCCGGGGGGAAACTGAAAAAGCCGGGTGGGGAACTGACGGAACCGGGGAATTCTGCTGTTCATGCTGTTAGTCCATATAGTATTCCAAAATTTCCGGGGGATTGAAAAAATTTCCGGGGGATTTGAAATTTCTGGGGAAGGGCAATTTTCACCCCCGGAAACGGCCTAGATTAAACACTGCCCAGGCCCCCACGCCATTCTGAAATCCTGACCACGAAACATGTGCAAAAGATACAGACGAGAAAAACAAATGATACAGAATTTGAAGCGAGACACAACATAACTACAATTTAATTCATGACTCCTCGCTACAGTTTTTAGGTAGGCCTATTAATATTCGGATGGACATATATGACAAGATAAGAGTACAGGTTATAAAATATCAGTGAGTTCAAAGGTCAATCCGGAATAACGATAGAGAGTATGTAAGTCTTAGATTTAATCTCTCCGTCGCCTTTTCTAAAACGCATTTCGAGTTTCAAAACTGTCTGAATATCATCAGTGGCGGCTCCAGGATTTGGCAAGGGGCGATGGGGTTGAAACTTCTAAGCATGAGGGCCAATTATTTGTTGCTATAGGTATGTAGGGCCTAGTAGTTGCAGTAGTACAGTAAGCATAGGGTCCCAACAGGGGGGCCACTGGGGATCAGGCATTCACTAATGGGCACGGGCCATCGGGGCCCCGTGTGGAGCCGCCACTGAATATCATCGGTCTCCTATCGGATTTCAGAAGCAAACAACGGCCATCAGCGATGTAATATTATAACTTTTGCCCTGCCGCTTCATTCATTTGAATTCGCTGTCCTGCAGCGAAGAGCACAAAACCGTGTCTATAAAGTTCAAACTTTTAAAATTTACTCGCCTGCTTGGATTTGCTAAGTTTTTCGCAGTTTGCCCAGTTTTTTCTCTCATTTTTTAATCTCGAAAAGGCCTATAGTCTACAGGGTGTAAAAGTGAAAAGGGCACCCCTTTATGATATTTAATATCTCGGCTGCATGTATAGCGATTTCAATTAAATTTATAGGCCATATACCTGGGACTGTTTTTGATGCAATTGCCAAATTTCATGCTGATATCTTTAGTGTTTGCTGAAATATGGCCAAAAAACTAAAGAGACCCACATTTTGAAATTGACATTGGAATATAACGTCATAATAAAGTGATAAACAAATTATTTTTTATTTATTTTTTATTTATTTTTTATTTTTATCTATTTTATTTTATTTTATTTTATTTATTTATTTATTCGTTTTAAAGGGGATTTCAGATGATTTGCTACGGGAGCAGGTGCTCAAAATGCCCATGCACCCTTAGCCTTCACACATGCCGACAAGCGCTTCTTCACTGACAATAGCGACTTCTTGATCTGGTCCTCGGGCAAACTCTCCAAGATATTCGTCATCAGTCTTCAACTCCGTGATGTTCTGTGGCTTTGGCTGATACTTTTGATATCTGTCGAGCATGATTCCCCAGACGTGGAAGTCAAGTGGATTGGTATCTGGGGAGTTGGGTGGCCAGTCATCTTTCTTGATGAAATCTGGACAATTTTGCTACAGAAAATTCTGGGTCCTGAGAGCAGGGTGGGCAGGTGTTCCGTCTTGCTGGAATATGAAATGTTCTCCAAGCATATCCTGACAGTCCTGCAGCCAATCATAATGCTGCTGTGTTTATCTGTTGGCCGTAAATAACCCTTGACCTTGTCTGGCGCGATGACAACGACGCAGTTTTAGACTTAAAACAATACATTTTACTATGACGTTATATTCTGTTTGTCAATTTTAAAATTTGGGTCTCTTTAATTTTTTGGCCATATTTCAGCAAACACTAAAGATATCAGCATGAAATTTGACAATTGCATCAAAAACATTCCCAGGTATATGGCCTATAAATTTAATTGAAATCGCTCTACACGCAGCCGAGATATTAAATATCATAAAGGGGTGCCCTTTTCACTTTTACACCCTGTATATAGCCTATTTTTGGGTTTAGTTTAAGCTCGACGCAGTTCCCCCTTTAGAACGAAATCAGTCTGACATTGCCTGCCATTGGTTGGTGAACAGGTCCTGTGATTTAAACCAGAGGCGTAGCCATGAATTTGATTTGGGGGTATAATGTGACTTGGGGGTGGTACAAATTTTCAAAAACATTGAAAATCTTTTAAAACACATTAAAAACTTTAAGGTAGCCTCATTTTGGGGTATATATATACCGATATACCCCCGTCGCTAAGCCCCTGACTTAGACATATTCTGTAAGTATACAGACACACGTTAACTTTACGTACACGAAGAAAAATATTTCAATATCAATCAGTGTCGTACAACGTTTTCTTCAAAGCACCATCGTATATTAACGTCTTTTAGCCGATATCAACTGAACATTTCAATTAAATATCGATTAATTATTTAAGATTACAATTATTAGGAATTATATCGCGCGTATAAAATGTTTTGCAAGATAATGCATAGTTTAGCCTATAGGCATATTTCGCCAGTTATTACCTGATGCTTCAACAACGGAAAATCTTAACAGCGTGTAACAGCAACAACAAGCACAAATCAACGAAACAGCACATGCATATTGTCAAACAGACGTTTCAAAAAATAAACACAATAAACAGAAGAGGGTAGAAATCACACGACAGAATTGTCGAGAAAGTGAGTAAAATCAGTTTCATTGGTCAGCTGCGTGTCTGTGGTAGTTCTGTTGAGCGTATGGTATTTCCAGACTTCTTCGTTTGTCCGTCTGACGAGACTGCCTTCTGTTGTCTGGCCGCCGGTGAAACAGCTTCTGAGCGTCGTTCGTCTGTGCAGAGCGTCGCTGTTGCATTTTCTGTCGAAGGGGGCGTTCGAAGGTAGCTTGTGCATCAAACTGCTGCCGTGGCGGACCAGACTCGACTGGCCCATGATTGGAAAGCGCGGCTTCTCTGGAAACGGTCCGGTGGGCGAAACCGGAAGGCGATCGGGGGCCATCCCATAATGATTATGATGATGTGAATAGCTTGCTGCATCGGAGGATGAGGAGGAGGTCTGCGGAGGATGTTTGCCGCCGCCACCGCCGCCGATGACGTGCGGCTCCAGGAGGACGCCCTGTCGGCGATGGACCAGCTGGTTGACCGACGCGCTGGTCGTCATTCGAACGGCGTCGTCGTCTCTGCCCGGACACTCGGCCGTCGTGGGACTCGACAGATTGCACAGCCCACGGCGGCGCTGAAGACTCGCCGAGCTGCCCATCGTCGGCAGTCTGGAGGAGACGGTGCTGTAGCGACGCGACCGTGGCTCGGTGCCGCCGCCGCCGCCGCCACCGGCGACGACGACGACGAAGGTGTCGCTGCTCGAGAAGAACTCGTCCCTCTTTCCCGTGCCGGTCTCGTCGTGAGCCGTTCTGTCGGAGGAATCGTCGAACGTGTTTCTCGCGTACAGCGGCGGCCTTCTTCCGTCCGCCGTCTGCTGCAGGAACTCTTCGACCGCCTTCTCGAGGCATTCGACGGGCGTCATCGGTCCGATGAACTCGGTCGTCACCGGCGACTCGACGTAGGCGGCGGAGCGAAGCAGACTGTGCGACGACGGCAGTTCGACGTGGTGCTGCCAGTTTGCCGGGCCGTAGTCTTCGAGCGACGAGAGCCGCTGCAGCTCCCTCTCGTCCCCGGTGGCAGTGCGGTAGAGCCGCGACCGGCCTTTGGCCAGCAGCTCCACTCGAATGATCTCCTCCAGTACGGCTGCTGCGTTGGCGCTCCGGTCGTTGGCGCGTCTCTCCTCGTTTCTCCCCTTCTCTCTCGACCGGTAGACGACGTAGGCGATCGGACCGAGGATGACCCAGAATAGGAGGATGCACCCGACGGACACGGCGACTATCTCTCCGGACACAGAAACCGACGGCAGCTGTCCCACTTGATCGCTGGACGGAACCATATCTGTGAAGACGGTGGAATAGCTGGATGCGTTGGTCAGTGCGGAAGGTGTGACCAGCCCCTCCTTTACCGTTCTGTCGGCGAGGAACGTAACCGGTGTAAGGCCTGACGCAACACTGTCCCCTATTATAAATCAAGAAGTTTTCTTACAGAACAGAAGTCTATTTTACAACTCAAAGCATCATAGAACATTTTAAGCATAAGCATGATGTTCCTATTGTAAGATATATTCTGTTTATCATAAATGTCCCAATTATATTAATAGTTAAATATGGAAAACAAAGAAAACATTTATCATAAATAGTATAGGATGCAAATTATAATAAATGAGATACTCCACAGATTATAAGAATAATTATTCATTATTAATACAGTAACACTGAATATTAATATAACTTAAAACAGACAACGATAATATATTTAACGAATAGGTATACACCGTATATCTCTAATCAAGATATAACTGGACGGAACCTAGACCTCGAGTACCGGTTCGCTCTCTTTCGACGCCGACTTTCGCATCGTGAGCCTGTTCAACAGCCACAAAGGCGTTATCGATTTCTGGCGATTCTTTCGACTCAGCGACGGAATCGAAGCCACTTAACGACGCAACCATCGACGACGACGACGACGACGACGACGACGACGATTCCACCAGAAGAACGTCCGCCTCAGTTGCGTAGCTGGTCAATGGAACAGCAGCAGCGGTGTCCGCCTCAAAATTTCGCTGTTCCGTTTGCTGAAGACGAGGTTCGGATGTTGCGACGGTCGAAATCGCCGATTGTCCTGTCGTCGTTGACGTCGGAAACGTTCTTCCGGTCGAACTTTCGAAAGGGAGTGGCGTTCGCGTCGGTTTCTGCAGACAACATTCTGAAGTCCGTCCCGGGCGGTCTCCGTCACCGGTCGCTCCTGAGCTGCCTTCACGTTCCAGTTCGGAACGGTAGGCATCCTTCGTACGACCCTCCGACTGAACAGTGTCGGTCGTCCCTTCTCCATCGACGCCTCTGCTGGGGATGATGTCCGGCGTTGTTAATAAACTGTGTCTTGTTTTATCGTAGAGGTCGATCGCTGCGCTGTTGCCGTGTTTAGTGATGTCCGTCGTTGACGTTAAACCGTTGGCGGTCGTTGTGCCTGTGGACCGATTGCTGCGAAATTTGCTGCCTTTTGTGGTTCTGGGGAAACCGGATTCTCCTCCGCGTATCGGACGTTTTTCTTGTCTGTCTTGCTTCCGTTGCGCTTTTCCAGCTGAGATTCGACGTATTGCAGTCGATATTCTGGAGATGGAGTAGTCTACTGTCATAGACGGTTCCCGAAATTCGGAACTGCTCTTTCCGGAAGGAAAGGATTCAGCTGCAATCGAAAGCCGTGAGGGCTTAGTCATCGTGGCGTGGATCATGACTCATGAGTGCCGTACAATGGCCATTGCAGTCGTGCGTTGCTCGAATTCTAATAATCTTATACAGCCATAGACTCGATCCAAAAGAGTTGAATTCATTTTACGAACCAAAGTGCAAAATAGATCGCGCCGCCGTTGGTATGGCTATTCATCGTGTTTTTCACCTAAAGGACAAAACAAACGCCTTCATTCATAATAATAATAAATTAATAATAATAATAGTTATTATTATATTATTATTTTATTATTAATAGTTATTATTATTTTATTATTATTATTATTATTATTATTATTATTATTATTATTATTATTATTATTATTATTATTATTATTATTATTATTATTATTATTATTATTGTTATTATTATTATTAACAGGTTTAGAGTGGTTCAATAGGATCTGTCGTGCGGCTCGTGCCCGTGCGTAGCCTGTGAGAGGCAGAAGAGAACTAATAATCTGTAATAAATCTGCCTTCCATGCAGTGCATCGTTATTTGAATCGTTTTACTGTAACAGAAGATACGCTATCCTCTGATTTCGTCTTCAATCACGAATGAGATGTCTGGCTGTTCATGGACGTTGCGGCGACCGCACAGCTGTAGGTTTTGTGTCTGTGTAGGCCTATCTCAGAATCCCGATTTCTCATTTTACTCGCCCGGTAAGTTAAGTTTAACTAATCAAGACACAACATAGCAGCTAGTTGAAACCTGTGCTTACGGAGAGTGTGCTAACAGTCTAGTTACTCTCATGGGCGTCCGGAGGGGGAGTGCAAGGAGTGCAATTGCACCCCCTGGAAAAATTGTGGTCATGAAAAAAGTAAAATTGCTTGTTTCTTTCGTCACAAAACCTTGTTTTGCACCCCATGGAAACTTTTCATTTCTTTCGCCACAAGACCTTGTTTTGCACCCTCCCCCTGGAAAAATTTCTCCGGACGCCCATGGTTACTCTAGTATTGGTACTTATCGGTTATCCGCTACCATTTGAATGTTTGATTTTATAATCTTAACTCTCAGCAAAAACCTAAACCGAAGCCCTAATCCCTATGATACTGTTATGGGAAGGACAAGTTGTAGAATTTAACATAACAGTATCATAGGGATTAGTGTTTCGGTTTAGGTTTTTGCTGAGAGTTAAGATTATAAAATCAAACATTCATGACAAATGGTAGCGGATAACCGATAAGTACCATAGTATTTAGCGGAGTTGATAGTTATCAGTCAATACATCAATAATAATAATAATAATAATAATAATAATTATTATTATTATTATTATTATTATTATACAATACATCAATCAATCAAATCGGTTTATTAGTGTTAGATTACAAATCAAAGAAAAATTACAAAGCCAACGAATAATTACAGAAACATGTGCAATTGAGTGTACACTGTACAGCCAGAGATTGACATTAACGATTGGAGAGACGGGAGAAATGTATTGTATTATTGTATTGTTCTGTGGGCCTATAATTATTGAAAAATGTCTAAATCTGATAGAGGCATTATAATGAGGCAAATCACTGAAAAGCCTATTTCTACCTTTCGCAGCAGTCGAAAGAGTACAGAACTGCATATGTGGTTCAGCAAATGAATAAAGTGGCTGAACAAATTAATGAATGGACGGAGAGAGAGAGAGAGAGAGAGAGAGAGAGAGAGAGAGAGACGATACAAATAGAACAGACGCGTAAATACATCAAAAAAGAGCTACCTGGAAAATTCAATCAAGGCTTCGAGATTGTGCCTCTTATCTGGAAAAACTCTTCGTCGTTTGCGCATTATCTGCCTCTTATAGGATAGTTTACATCCTATCTTTCATCTTCGTCGTTTGCGCATTATCTATTCTACAGATAAGGACTTGTGTTTAAACGCATCCTCCGAAGTCCGAACAGCTGGTACTGTTGCTGGTGGTGGTGGTGGTTTTGTCCTCGATACGCGAAATTGCGCGTGGGCACAGTGGAAGGCAGCAGCAGCAGCGCAGCGGCAGCAGAAGCAATGTATGTCTGCTGCCTGCAGCAGATGTACACTGTAATAGCCAAAGAAATCGCTGAGCACGAAGCAATGCCATTCCTAAACGCAGATTTGTTGTTCTGAGATGCGAACACTCGAGTATGATTATTTGTCGAGTATCGCGAATCATTGCTTGTGGTTCGAAATCTTGCACCAATGGTCCGGGTTTGAAACATATAATATTATTGCCGAAAGACCAAGCAAAGGCGTTTGTGTTAAGAACTTCGCAAATACAGGACGCTTTTACAAAGCAGCACAGAGTCATATAGAGCATGAAATTAAAACGCCCTGCAGTATTAGATAGAGACGCCATTTTTTTTTACTTTGAACTGGATTTAAGGAAAGTGGATTTGTTTGATGAAATGCGCGTTCGTTGTCTTTCTTTTATTGACAGTTTATCTGCGCTTAGTGTTATATTCTTAGAAGCATCATTGGGAGAGGAAGGATATTTCAAACGACTCTCTCCCAGACTTGTCCATGGGTTGGGTTAACCCATGGGTTGGGTTGGGTTGGGTTGGGTTGAGTCTACATGTAGATTATGAAAAAATCAATAGGTTGGTTTGGGTTTCGCGAATCTATACCTGTTAAACACGTTAAATATAGGCTTTCTGTTTACTGCTTTGGCAATAGCCATAGATTATTGTATTATGTCATATTGACTGAATGCACCTAAAGGCGCCATGCACGCTAGCCTAGATTCCATCGTAGGCAACGCATTCAATAGTCTGTAAATACAGTACTGAGCGAAGCAATTCAGATTGATCAAATCACGTTGACGTCTGTTGTTGACTTGTCTAAATATATTTGTTTAACCGGCCACGGCTAATTATTGGCAATAGGCATAATAATGATTATTGGTAGATGATTAGGCATTCAGTACATTAGACAATCTGCCAAGTGCTGTCGATATTTTCATGTAGTTATGATGATTTTGGTTATACAGAAACGATTCATAAATTCAGAAATCAGGTTCAAACTAGAACATCAAGGCATCAGAATAGAGCTGAAATAGGTTGTTTAAAAATCCTCTATCTCTTTCTATCTTTACTTTGGAGATGAGATTTTATAAAATATATTTAAAAGAGCGATTATTCTCAATTCTTCTCTCGTGCTATTTTCACGTATAGGCCAAGAATTCTCATTTCAGTTTATTTTTTAAAAAATTCCGGCATTACTATAGCCTATTATTGCATTTGCTGATTTGGTGAGCAGCGAACGTGATGATCAGATACAGTCTTTTGTAAAACTCTGGCAAATTCATGAAAATCTTTTTTTTCGTAGTGTCCGAAAATTCGATGAAATAGCATTCAGACCACTTAGGTTTCAAACTGTGAATTGATTTTGAATTAAATCATCCGATCATTCCGATGTCTAGTCAGGTATTGCACTAATAATAAATAGTCGATAAATTCGCTATCATCATCAGTTGTATTGACCCACGTAACAGAATAACACTGTCCGTTTTACTTTCATTCTTTCACTCTTCAGTCTTTGACTCTTCCTCCTCTCTGTCTCTATGTCTGTCTGGCTGTCAGTCTGTCTCTCTCTGTCTGCTTCTCTCTCTCTCTCTCTCTCTCCTCTCTCTCTCTCTCTCTCTCTAACTTTAATCGCATAAAAATTTAGAGACTCGTTGCCCGCCGGAGAAGCCCAGCCGCCACGAGCCAGAGAAGCGCACTCGTCACGAGTTCTTTCGCGACGTACATGATTTAGTATCGGCGGGTGAACTGCAGAGCAACGCCAGCTACGATTTCCAGTTAGCGGGAACCAAAAACAAACCCTACGAATCGTATGCAGGAGTACACGCTCGGCTGCGGTAAGAGACCGATTTATTGGCCGTTTGAACTCGATCAGTGCTCGACCTCACACGTCGACCTTTTATAGCTATAGGCGCTTACATTGAGACATCTGACAGTCTTAGAGATGAATTCATTTCGGAAGATGCGTTCAATCTCAATACTCCAAAAAACAGTATCGTCATCATTAAGCGTATACTTTTCTTTTATTAGACTCAATCGACATCAAATAATAAGCACAGTCAGACATCTTATGTTTCATCAATAAACGAGTTCTTGAGGTATATTGTTTTTATCTTGAAAACTCTTTCCTCTAGTAGCCAGAGCCGTGAGCGCCGTATCCATGGCCACCGTATCCATAGCCACCATGTCCGCGGTAGCCGAAGTATCCACCGGTGCCTGGGACGCCTTCCCAGCGGGCGGTTCCGGTCCCAGAGCCGTAGTGCTCGGCGACGTCGTTAACAGCCAGCTGCCGGACGGCATTTTGATAATTCGAAGCGACTCCATTGTGGCTATATTTTTAATAAAGAAAACCAGATTAATATTAATCATGAGAACGACTATTATTGTTTTATTTATTTTATTATTGTTAATTATTGATAATTTGAATGACACTGAGTCTTTTATGATTACTATTCGAAAACTGCTTCCAAATCAGTGTTATAACAAGGAGTGAATGATTGGCGGACCTGAAAAAGTCGCAAAAATAAGAATGAAAATATCAACACATTGAAATGATCCACCGTGTACATTGTCACTATACGATTATGAATCGAAAGATGACTAAAACGTTAAAGTGTTTTTTCGACTAAAACTCATACACGTGTTTGAGTCCTGGTCCGTAGTGTCTGTAGCCCTCGTCGTACCCGGCGAAAGCGGCGACGACCAAGGCAGACAGAAAGACGACGACGACGACCTTCATTGTTTCACGACGAGACGACCGACAGGATGCAAAGAACACTGATCGAATGCAGACAGCTGACTATGAATTCAACACAAACTGGACTCTCTTTTATAGTCATCGTCACCATTGTTTCGACTCCGTCACACGTGCACGCACCGCTGTCAGAACGTTGCGTACAGGAATTTACAGACTGCCAGAGACAACAATAATTATTGGTCGACAGCTGTATCATGTTCGCGTGTGTCATGCCAAGTCTATGGTCATGCACGCCTATGCAGCTTCTGCCATGTAACCTCTGACCTTCAAGTGGCATGGTTCTTCTCTCTTCGCCGACCGCATGTTTTCATTGTGTACCTCAAAATTGGTCATTGGTGAAGTTGGCCAATTAGAGGCTATTTTACAACTGCCGCAACAACCATCACAAATCGCGATTTATCAGGGCATTGTTTACATTATTGAGGAAAGACGCAGCCAATCATAATTCGCGTTTCTTAGCGCACTGCCTTGGAATTTGCAGGTAAAAAATAGTACTCCATGTAAAAGACCTACATCAATTTAACGACATTTTACTTGCTCACTTTGCAACACTTTGTGATTTGCATTGAAAATCAGATTTGACTCAAAGTTGTCTAAAGGGCCGTCCATAAATGATGTCACGCGATTTTGGCAGTTTTTTGACACCCTCCCCTCGTCAGAAGCAGTGGCGTCGAGACGGGCTGCGGGGGGTGCGGACCGCACCGGGTGACACCATCTAGGGGGGTGACACCAAACAAGGATGACTTTTTTTGCTTGTCACGAAAAGGATGACCTTTTTTGGGCTTGTCACGGACAAGGATGACCTTTTTTTGCTTGTCACGGTATTTCAGAAGGAAAATAAGAAAGATTTAGAAGAGGTCCCAAGTCTAAATGGGTGACACCACGATTTTACCGCACTGGGTAGCACCAACCCTAGCGACGCCACTGGTCAGAAGTCGTCACAAAAAGTCATAACCCTTTAAAATGACGTCACAATGCGTTAACTCCTCCTGGCCTTCCATCTTTCTAATGTTAAAATTAATGTTTGAATTCATTTATTTCTTGAATGAAGCGGGTAGTGCAATGAATTCGTCTAAACTACTCATTATAATTATTATAGTTGAAGCGATATTCAGAAACTTTTTCAAATTCTTTTTAAAAATGAATTATAAGTGTGAAATACGTTCAACTTTGCGGTAACATAGCATTGTGGTTTTAAGAGCAATATTTAGTATTTTGTGACGTCACATTTCTGGAAACCCCTCCCTCCGTCGTCACGCATCGTCACAGATGTTTGAACCCCCTCCCTTTAAGTGCATGACCTCATTTATGGATGGTCCCTAATTTCAACCATTGCACTGTAACATTTAGTACAGACAGTATTTTGTGATAAAAGCATAAAATATATTACAGTGTGTATGGTACAACCGTGCAAGTGACCATTAATCTGTAATTTCAAGTTATGACTTTTAAAAAGAGAACCGTGAATATTGTACTGTATATCAACCATGAAAATTGTGAAGAAATAATATATTCAGTTTCAAAATCAGAATCGGAATTGAAATAAAGTTTTACGCCGCTGTTTTCTCATAGTACACAATGCACAGCCTTCTACTCATCGGCATCCTGATGTACCTCGTTCAAATTCTGATAGCCTCAGTTGGCTGTCCAGTTTCCATATTAAATTTAGTAGTCTATTATGGTCATGCACGCCTATGCAGCTTCTGCTGTGGGAACCTCTGACCTTCAAGTGGCATGGTTCATCTTCAGTCGTTCCGACCAATTTGATAATGACTGGTCGCAATTGACCGATCTCCATCTCAGACTCAGTGTTTATTCTAGGCCTTCTCTGGGGGGGGGGAATTCCCCCAAGGTTTTAAAATTCCCTCAAAATTTTTATATATTGGCTGGGGATGGAAATTTCCCCCCAAAAGTGTGGAGACTCAGACCTTGTCCCCCCCAAACATTTCAAAATCCCCCAATGTCAAGGTGGCTAGAATAAACACTGTCTCAGATTGATCTTTATTTAATTTGTTACTAGCGTCGCATTGAAATTCGGCGACCATGACATGATTACGAAGAACCGGCCAGGCTATCAAGTCTGCAGGCGATTATCTCTCGACTTGTGATAAACGATCGGGCTAAAAAAAGACAGAGCTGTACCTCAAGCACCGTCAACAACATCTGCTAGTTTCAGGGGATAACGTTGGTGTGGATAAACACTGAGAATCCGTTAAAGACCTCGCCGAGTATGACGCTGACGATATTTACGCCTGTTTTATTCTTTGACTTCATTAACTACTTTCATACTCCATCTCTGACTTGCCAAAAATAACAGACTTGGAGCAATTTGATGAACGCGCCCTTTTCAAAAGCTCTATGAATCGAATGTAATTAATCAGTCGATGTGAACGCTTAAATTCACTACTCAGACAGGCTGCTCAAAAAATTCTCAAACCAGCCAAAAATTTGCTTCCTTTCTTTTCCTCGCTTGTTTTCTTGATTGATAGGTCACGGGACTATCTCGACGCTTTCAAGAACAGCAGCTAGCAGTGGCGGTTCCACGTGGGAGATGATTGGGGATGCATCCCTCCCATCGGACTTCCGGGCTTACTTTTTTGCTTGTGAATCCTAGTTTTGAATAAATGTCTAGTAAAACTGCGAGGAAAAACTGCGTATGACTTCTTTGCTGCTTGTCAACCTATTTATTGTGGTAAATGTGTAGTAAAATTAGAGATAAAATTCCCTTTTGTGAGCCTTTTTGGGTAAAGTTTATTGATTTTATCCTTCTATTTTCACACCCCCACCAACTTCCTACGAATTCATTTCATCCCCCACCAA
Source organism: Metaphire vulgaris (assembly GCA_018105865.1). Classification (NCBI taxonomy): domain Eukaryota; kingdom Metazoa; phylum Annelida; class Clitellata; order Crassiclitellata; family Megascolecidae; genus Metaphire; species Metaphire vulgaris. Next base: position 14,093,495 of record CM030832.1, read on the forward strand.
GAAATCATGGAACCGCCACTGGCAGCTAGGCCTTAAAGAGCACCATTTTCCTGATTAGTTTTTGCCTATTAATAAAAGTATCTTTCTCAAGAAATCCCGGATCAAACACATCGTCCTCATGACTTGAACCCGTATAGACAGGCTGACCAGGGACATCTATATATAAGCAAGATGTACCTGGGCTGACTGTGGTCAACATCGATGCACGCTCTTCTCCCCCCCCCTACTGAGTCACCGAATGCCGGGTGTGTTGAACCGCTTGATCCTACCCAGAACACCCTCTGAGGTGCTGAGGTGGCCTATAAGATACGATCGCCAGCGCGCCGATGATGGCCGCTTACAAAAAGACAAAGAACGATGGACGTTCTTTGTCTTTTTGTAAGCGGCCATCATCGACGTATAAAATGATTTGGGGATTCATCTTTAAGGGGATTCATTTTAATTCACTATAGTGAATTAAAATGAATCTCCTTAAAGATGAATCCCCAAATCATTTTATACGTGTAGGCATAATAAAGAATATAGAATGAATAAATAAAAGAATGTAGAATATTAACTTCCTCTGAATTTGTATAGCTCCCCTATAATGATACGAAGTATAATTTATAAAATGATTTCATGAGATAATAAATTTTGCAAATGTACAAAAGACGAAGCTTCGTAAGTGAAATACATTAATTAAACATGCAATAAGAGTAGCGTTTATGTAGGCCTAAGTGCAGAAAAAGTATCAATCAAAAACATATAATATAAGGATCTGGAAACGTATAAATTTCGTATACAAATGTGCTGTTTTAAAAAAATATTGTTGGCAGTAGAAATTCTATACAGGGATTCTTTATTATACGTGTAATAATGAGATGGGATTCATTTTTTCAAGGGATTCATTTTAATTCACTACACCGGTCTCAGTAGGACGTTTGCCAAATTGACGTTCATTTCAAACGTTTCGGACCTCGACAGAAAAACAGCAGCGAGTTAATAGAAGACCACCCACCTACCCACCCTAATCCCCGTCTGGCACAAGACTATGAAGCCGCTTCGTCTCCAACTGCATCCCCTGCAGATCCCCGCTGACTGACCGAGTGACCGACTGCCTTCTATTGCGGCGAAGACGACTGAATGTCAAACATCTGTGATCACGTGGGCTTAGTGGAAGGCAGGTACATCTAAAGACCTGTACGAGCAACTGAGTTCAGTGTTTTCTTGCAGGCGGACAAGTGTAGGCCAATGCGTTGCAATGGGACCTGGCTTATCAAGTCAACCCCACATCTGTCCCTATCTGTCCAGTGTCCGGCCGCACCGCTGGCTGCAGTCAACTGCCTAATGACAATGCTCTCAGTCACTGGGCATCAGCCTGGTCAGCCAGTTGACTCACTCTTTATTCTAGTATGTTGTGTCCTGAATATCAGTCAACGATTCGCTTATGTACAGTATAACTGATTTCTCGTGACTCTGTGCGTTAATAGTATTAACTGGTTGTATTAGTGTATCTGTTAATGTATAGTCTGGAGTATAGCGGCGCATAGTTTTCGAGTGATTCTTGCACATTTTGGATTACTTGTTCTGCAATGGATCTACAGATGTTCAACATACGGCTGATATTCAAATTCATTCACAGATCCAACAATAGCATTTCGTTGCTATACGTTAGGTGATGAGAAACTATGTGATCAGTGGATTAGATCGAATCATCGTCAAGATTTCATTGCGAAAAGCCTTTGGGAATATGTCAACTGCCTTTCTAGCCAATCGACATTCTTACTAGACGAATGGACAGCAACAAGCAAACAATGAATGAAGACATACAGCATTTACAAACTATTGAGGATATAGTCCTATTTGAAATCAGATGCTGTTCCATCAGTATTTCTCAATGCTCATCTGTAGTAATCACAGTGGCTTTAGTAGTGGTGGCGGCGTTGGTAGTAGTAGTTGCTTAGTATCACAACAACAACTACTACTACAACTACTGCTACTACTAGGGGCTGTCCATTAATTACGTCAAAAATTTAGGGGTATTGAAAAAGTGTGACAGTTGTTGACAGAGGGGAAGGGGTCAAGAGAAGTTGACGTCAACAATTTCACTTGTTATAAATAATCAACAAATAGGAAATTTCATTCAAATACTACTTATTACAATGGAAAAAATCATGGCAAAAAAGGTCATCATCAACACATTTAGACACTCAATGAGCAAAAAAAAGGGAAATTGGTTATCACCGCAAAAATAATAACCTTGTTATTGGGACCTGTTATTGACCTTAGGGGGTGGTCAAAAGTTTTTGACATAATAATAGGGGTATCTGAAAGTTGACAGTTGTTGACAAGGGGCGGGTCAAAAATTGCCCAAAAATTGTTGACATAATTAATGGACAGCCCCTACTACTACTACTACTACTACTACTACTACTACTACTACTACTACTACTACTAACCCACTACTTTATTACCACTGGACTACTACCCCACTACTGCTGCAACGACTACCGGTACTACCCTATCATTATTACAACCACTACTAATACTGCTACCATTACAACTACTGCTACTAGCTAGCCCACTATTATTATAACCACTACTACTACAGTCACCGCTACTGCTTCCACTGCAACAACAACCGGCGCACCAGCAGTAGTAAGTAGTAGTAGTAGTAGTAGTAGTAGTAGTAGTAGTAGTAGTAGTAGTAGTAGTAGTTATAATAGGTGTGGGGCATGAGGGGTTGAAAAATATCCCTGTGCCATTTGTTGTTGGGTAGTAGGTAGTAGTATTTGTAATTGTAGTAATAATAGAAGTAGTAGTGTAGTGGTGGTAATAGTAGTGTGGTAGTAGTTGTAGTAATAGTAGTAGTAGGTAGTTGTAGCAGTAGTAGTAGTACAATGTTATGATCAGAAGGCAAGGCAATTTAAGGGCGTTGTTGTAATGAGTTAAAGAAGAAAGTCTAGGGTTGGACTATAGCCAGTGGTGAGGCCACGGGGGGAGGTTTAGGGGTTTTTGAACACCCCATTTGTCATCAGGGCCACCCGTGAGATTCTTGCAATTTTTGTGAGGGGGTAGGATACTGAATGTTTCAAAATAGGAGATAAAATAATTTAAATGGCAGTTTCCTTCATTTTTCGGAGACCCCCTAAAACATGCTAGGGAAAATGGAAGGAATCGATGAAATAACACAAATGTAGTGGGGTAGTAGTAGTAGTAGTAGTAGTAGTAGTAGTAGTAGTAGTAGTAGTAGTAGTAGTAATAGTAGTAGTAATTGTAGTTGTTGTAGTAGTTGTTGTAATAGCTGCTTGTGAGTGCCACTTCTTTGCATTGGTATTACTGTTGGTGGCCTTCAATTGTCCGCCCCTCATTTCTGTTTGGTGTCCACTTGCTAATATATAGAAGTCCCTGGTGGAAGGAGTCGGTCATTGAATACCAATCGCCAATCGCAGCGAAAGAAGAAGCTGTGCAAGCTTAACCCCGACGAAAATTAGATCCGAAGATGCGGGTGGGGAGAGGAGGAGAGGGAGAGGAAGATTGTGGCCGAAAGTGACGAAACTCTGCAGCTAATGTCAGGCTGAAATAAAAAGGAAGTATACTGAGCATGACAGGAAGAGAAGAGGAAAGAAGGACAAAAGCTATTGGGCCTACTCGTCAGTCAGACAGGCTCACCGAATTCTATAAAAACAATCTCAGTCTTTCACATTCATTATCACAAGATGATGATGACGACGATGGTGGTTATTATAATTCTTTACTAGTATAGTATTCGTCGACATCATCACCAACACCATCATCATCATCATCGTCGTCGTCGTCGTCGTCATCATCTGTGTTTCATAGGATCTTCAGAAACTGTTAAGATAAAAATGATAGACGACATTATGTTGAGGGATAACAATTAAGACTTCATTGACCCAAAGGCGAAACGGCAATAACGGGATTGGGGCACGTTAGCGTGATGATGGTGGCAATTAGATCAGTTCGGTCCATTCTGAGTCGGTTCTTCTTATCCGATTGCTATTCGTAACGGACTCTGTCTTATCTTGGTAGCCTCTCCATTTTAACGTCTTACGTTATACAGTTGAATTTGAGAAGAGCGTGGCCGCACAAAATGTCCGAGGACAAAATGTCACGGACAAAACGTCACGGGTTGGGGTTGGGGTTAGGGTTAGGCTTAGGGTTGCATTTTATCCCCATTACCTCTCTTGTTCGTGACATTTTGTCCCCATGAGATTTTGTCCTAGCACCACTGAGAGAGATCCTTATAGGATCGTAAAATATTGAGCTTTCGCGCAAAAGCTTGCAAATGCGTTTGCATTTTCTCTGTTTAAAAACTACAATTAGCCATGGCCCATGGACCCAAGTTTCGAACGAGACGTCAAAGACAACTACGACGGAGACGGTAACCATTGGCGGCTCCAGGATTTGGCAAGTGAGGGGGT
>CM030832.1:14102918-14297918 GCA_018105865.1 Metaphire vulgaris
CTTAGATTGCTCTCCCGCCGTTTCGGACTGATCTTCTGGCTTGACCTGGCGCTAATTCTATTTGGATTTGGTGCGCCATCGGCTAATGCCCTGGGCATTATGATAGTGCGCTATAGGAGTTGATTGATTGATTGATTGATTGATTGAATATTCAAAATGTCCACCGCCAGAATTGACACATGATTTCAAACGCCGTCACCACTGTCCACCAATGAATAATTGCTGCTGCTGTAATGACGCTGTGATAGAGATTTTTCCACTCACTCACTGACCACTTTGTTGACAGCCCCCGGGCCCCGGGCGGGGACCCGAAGATGGGTCTAAGCTAGGGTTAGATTGGCAGTCGAAATAATCTCTGTCTTCGTTTTTGTTCTTTTCAGATTGCCCCAAAAAGAAATGCGCCAATCCTTCTGCACACACATTAGTCCACCGGATTCAAATCCGGTGAGTTCGGTGGCCACAGTTGGGTGGTGTTAAAGCAGGATGGAGTAGAGTAATTCACTCCCTGTGAAGTAATTCCCTGTGAAGTAATTCAACGGTATCACGAGCACGTCATATATTAGGCCTACGTTAAAAAAGTAACTAAAGGGCGGGTACATAAGGGTGCGTTTTTGCATCCCATGATTTCGAATTCAGTCTCACGTAAACCCTTCACATTTTATAGAAATCGGCCAAGTTTTCTTTAAAAGTGACGATGCGATGCACTGGCGAATATATTCAGCGCTGATTCCTAACTGGACAATACAGCTTCATTTGCACAGGCAATGGTTACCGTGGGTGTCGTAAGAGAAGACGTATCGATAATCCGAGGCTTTTACGAGATGGTGAGCGGAGAGAGAGAGAGAGAGAGAGAGAGAGAGAGAGAGTGTGTGTGTGTGTGTGCGTGCGTGTGTATGTGGTGTTGACGATCGCTTATAGACGCCATCGAAGTATCAGGTGTAGGCTCTAGTTGGTCTAAACAGATGCGCAAAGGTTAGGTGTTAGGTGTTAGGAAAGATCACTTGTAAAATGATCTTGATCAAAGATCAAGATCACTAGAGAGAAATTGATCTAAGATCAAGATCAAAGATCACTAGAATATGAATAATCTAAGATCAAGATCACTTTAAAAGTGATCTGAGATCAAAGATCATACAAATATAGTTATTATATCATGTATGACGTGTCACGAATGATAACGATACAAATGGCCACTGTACGATGCATGTAAACTTTTGTAATACTAAGTTACTAACACAACTGAAAACAGTTCATGACAATTTTAGCAACTAACTGTCAGTTCACAGTCAGTGTTGAACACGGCAGTTCATTTTCAGCATGAGCAGACGCTCAAACGTTGCGTCAGACAACCTGTTTCTTCGCGGTGTAGCTATCAAACCTCCAATACTAAAAAGTCTTTCGACAGGTGCAGAAGATGGCAGGGTTGTGTTATATTTCACAAATGCTGTCTTGACATGTGGGTATGCCAACAAGCTAGAAAGTTCCTTATTTGGTTATCCAGGTAGTGCATGACCTCTATCTTGACTGCATTTTCACGACCAGTTGCAACTGAGCAAGCCTCCCCCTGAGTCCCAGTGGCAGTGCCAGTACTAATGTCAGGGTCATACGCAACATCCTCATCATCTGCACCGGCTGCACTAACATGATCATTGAGGTCCGCTGTAGAAGTTTGCCAACTGCACGAAGCCAGTGCCACTACATTCGCCACAAACAAAGCAGTGACAGTTTCCCTGCAGTCAGGGGGCACCCATCGCAGCTTGTACAGTGGGGTAGACACAGAGGCTAATATTGCATCATTAATTGACGGGCGAAGATTAAGCAGGTCATTGTACCCAGATGAACGGCCATTGAGGATCGATGACACTAAAGGCTTAGTGTACACAAGGTTACCATCTGGGATCATAGACAGCTTGCTGCGGAGCTGTATAATTTATTTTAGGCAAAATCATTCCATAGAAGCAGCCCTTGTCTCCCTGAAGGAGGTCCAGGGTTCTTGCCAGCGGTTGCATTACAGCTTCATACTCTTTCAAGAAGTCAAGTTCATTTTCTTTCGGTTTAGGCAACCCTAGAGTGTCGCACATTTCTGGAAGCTTGTCTGCAAGCCGCAGCAGTCGCGCAGTTACAGCAATCTGCAACAACTTTTTCCTTATCAATTTTAGTAATTTTAAAAACTTAACTTTCCGTCTAAAATGCACGGAATGCTTTTATTTTCTGCCATTTTTATCAATACACGGAAAATCGGAAACACTAACTACATAGATACATAAAAATAAAAAAAAAAATGAGGCTTGTAGCATATATATTATGGCATATATAATTATATATATATATATATATATATATATATATATATATATATATATGCTACAATGCTGATCACTAGGCCAAAAGGTTTCACAGCAGCATTAGTTTGGTCATCGATGGTGAGATGGCACTTGCAACGTCTTGCGCCTCTACTGCAAACGACGGCTTCTCGCTTTCCTGGCAAAGTTATTTACAAATAGGTCAGAAACTTGGCAAAATATAATTATTGAATTTCTCGCGTTGGCCAGTCGGCGGTCGTCGTCGTCGGCGGCGGCGGCGGCGCGCAGCTGCCTTGGTCACCGTCTCACCGAGGCCGCCGAGGCCGAGGCCGCAGCCGCCTCCGTCGAGCGCCGTCTTAAGTGCCTTTGTTTGCGGCGTCATTAATAACGAGCCTGACAGTTGGTTAATTGAAGAGAATGCAATCGACAGAAGACAGCGCCCGCCGCTCGCTTTCTTATTCACCGTCGATCCGATCCTAGCTTGGCGATTCTCTTTCTCTCTTCCTTTTATATTTTTCTTTCTTGTATTGTCTTTTCTTTTCTTTTCTTTCTTTCTTTCTTTCTTTCTTTCTTTCTTTCTTTCTTTCTTTCTTCGTTTTTTCTTCTCGTGTCCCCGTTGTCCAACCGCGGAGCTGCCTGCCTCTCCTGCCTCTCCCTCTCCTCCTCCTCCTCCTCCTCCTCCTCCTCCGCGCCAGCTCTGGAGCTGTCCTGTCCTGTCCCGTCCAATTCCACCGATTTCGCTGCTGCTGCTGCTGCTGCTGCTGCTGCTGAGTGACTATGGTCGGCCTGATTCAGATCTTTATTGCATGCAATCATTTATGAAGAAAGAACATAAATTCTCCTTTGCTTCCTTACTTCCTCCTCCTCTCCTCTTTCACCTGCCTCCATTCTTTTGCTGTTCGTCCGATCCGAACTTCGTGGTTCATTCTTGGACCAACGACTTGTCCCTCCCTTTTTAGCCGTCATATTTTCTTCCTCCCCTTTCGATTTTCATTCGTACGTCCCCTGCTTACCTCCTGCTGCTCTGCTTCTCCTCTCTGCACTCTGACCCCCCCTCTTCGTCTCCGTCCTCCAGGGTTGTCAGCGTCTCGACCAAGACTCTGCCCGTGCCGGTAATCGTGTTCTTTTAAAGACTCTCTTTATTCCTGTCTATCTATCTATCTATCTATCTATCTATCTATCTATCTATCTATCTATCTATCTATCTATCTATCTATCTATCTATCTATCTATCTATCTATCTATCTATCTATCTATCTATCTATCTATCTATCTATCTATCTATCTATCTATCTATCTATCTATCTATCTATCTATCTATCTATCTATCTATCTATCTATCTATCTATCTATCTATCTATCTATCTATCTATCTATCTATCTATCTATCTATCTATCTATCTATCTATCTATCTATCTATCTATCTATCTATCTATCTATCTATCTATCTATCTATCTATCTATCTATCTATCTATCTATCTATCTATCTATCTATCTATCTATCTATCTATCTATCTATCTATCTATCTATCTATCTATCTATCTATCTATCTATCTATCTATCTATCTATCTATCTATCTATCTATCTATCTATCTATCTATCTATCTATCTATCTATCTATCTATCTATCTATCTATCTATCTATCTATCTATCTATCTATCTATCTATCTATCTATCTATCTATCTATCTATCTATCTATCTATCTATCTATCTATCTATCTATCTATCTATCTATCTATCTATCTATCTATCTATCTATCTATCTATCTATCTATCTATCTATCTATCTATCTATCTATCTATCTATCTATCTATCTATCTATCTATCTATCTATCTATCTATCTATCTATCTATCTATCTATCTATCTATCTATCTATCTATCTATCTATCTATCTATCTATCTATCTATCTATCTATCTATCTATCTATCTATCTATCTATCTATCTATCTATCTATCTATCTATCTATCTATCTATCTATCTATCTATCTATCTATCTATCTATCTATCTATCTATCTATCTATCTATCTATCTATCTATCTATCTATCTATCTATCTATCTATCTATCTATCTATGCCTCTGTGTCTGTCTGTCTGTCTGCCTGTCTGTCTGCCTGTCTGTCTGCCTGTCTGTCTGTCTCTGCTTTCAGTGCAACGCCCTGTCTCGTTCTTATTCTCTCGACCCATCAGATCTCCTCATCCTCCTCGTCTTCCTTCGTTCCCTTCTCTCTTATTCGACCGTCTTGAATCTGCATTCTCGTCAATCTCTGCATGGATGTCATCTAATCTCCTCGCTCTCAACCCATCTAAGACAGAGTTTCTTTTAATCGGACTACCCCAACAACTCAAAAAAATTGACAATCCTAAACTAGTTTTGGCTCCTGACACCACAATAATCCCTGTTCCAACTGCTAGAAATCTCGGATTCAAATTTGACTCTTTTCTAAACTTCGAATCACAAATCTCCCAACTTTCAAAAGCCTGCTTTATTCATATTCGTGACCTTCGTCGCCTACGTCCTTGTCTTGATATTAAGACTGCGTCCACAATCGCCACCTCTATAGTCCACTCCAAATTAGATTACTGTAACTCCCTCTACTATAACCTTCCCAAAGCCTCCATCAACAAATTGCAATCAATACAAAAATGCTTTAGTGCTGTTACTATGTCACCTAAATTCTCCCATATTTCACCCATACTAAAATCATTACATTGGCTTAAAATAACAGAACGTATCCAATATAAGAACTTCATAGCTCACTTCAGTCATCAAAACCTGTCTACCTTAGATCACTATTAACCCCTCAGCCTCCTCGACCCACACGTTCGTCATCTCATCTCACTCTGTCACGCCCGCTAAATCAGTCATCCCTGAAAATTTGCAACCGTGCCTTCTCTGCTGCACCTGAACTCTGGAACTCGATCCCAGCTTCCCTTCGCACACTTGGACACTTTAAAACAATAAAATCTGATTCCTCATTTCCTATAATTCCCACACTATCTCCTCAAGTCTTCAGGTCTAAGCTTAAAGAAATCATTTCCGCCATAGCTGTAACAACCTAGCCTCACTGCCCTTCGGATATTGACCATTGCCTGGCTGATCCCACACCTTTCCTATAGCTATTTTAAGAGGCTCCTAAGAATAAGCAGCTACTGTTGTGCTGCTTTCCAAGGCGATGATCCGATTTTACTTTACTTTTTACCACTTCGCTCCTTTGTTCCCGTCTTTGAGAACGTGTTGCAACCGAACTGCCACACAGCACTCGATCAACCGCGTCATCCGCCGATCGACCGACCGACCGTCTCAAACTGTTTCGCGGACGGTGCAGACGTCCTCCTCCTCCTCCTCCTCCTCCTCCTTCGCGGATGACCGGACCATGCAAGGACTCTCTGACATACGCTGGCGGTCTCAGAGGTGCACTTGTCGTATGGATGCACAACGTGTCTAAGAAGAGCAGATGCGCCAGACGCTCGTGTGCAGCGAAGCGTGACGAGCAATCTGACAAAAATATCGTTGCTTCGATGGCTTGTTCGGATGATCCGGAAGGGGGTCGGAGATTTCATGTCTCAGACAGTCACATGTCCGCCGGGGCACGGAGTGGACGATAATGTAATGTGCCAAGTTTCGCTGTGCTCTGATGCACTAGCGGCGAAAGACAGTGAAGCTGTAAGCAGACATCTACCAGGAATGGCTGCTATATAATGAATATCTGACAAAGCAGTCGCACACAATATTTATCAAAACACGTAAAACAACCGGTTGGTTACAGAAACACAGGACATGACAGGACAGAGCAGGACAAGACAGGACAGATCGACGGAATGGAATCGAGGAGGACGAAAAGCGATGGAGAAATTAGGAAACACGATCGCTAAATAAATTCACTAGTAATTTCATTACATTACTCCTTCCAAAGTCCATTTCGAAATCTTTTCCGTTCCGTCGAGTTTTCGATGGCATTTCGATCAAAACTCAACAATTATATCTGTTCTCTGTTGCCGATCCGCCATAACCGGAACTCTAAAATCTGACTGATTTATTGGATTCAACAATGGGGATTACGATTCAAGTATCAAGGAGCGACCATCGATTGATGTCAAGAGCATAACTAAAATAACACTATAGACAGTGGTTCTTAAACTGGGATCCGTGGTCCCATAAGGGACCGCCAAGTGATTTCAGAAGAACCGTAAAGGGATTACTTACTCAAGATATCTCGTCGTCAAAACCTCAGAACACAGAACACAAAACACACGGATGGCTCTAGAAGTGGCGATTACATTGGAATTTAAATTTGACGACTAAGATTTGCAATTTTCTGATTAAATAGCTGATTGACAAAACAAGTAGCCTATGCCCTATGTGTTAATTACTGCTAATTTAAAATTCCAGTTTTATAAGGTCCGCGAGGCATCACAAAAATTTCTAAGAGACCATAACGCAAGAAATTCTAAAAAGTTCGAGAATCGTCGCTGCTATAGAAGCTTCTGTGTTATGTTTTATCCAGACTCCAGGACGTGAGGGGGAATTGACTTGGGTAGAGGGAAAGAGACATAATTCAATGCAAAAATTTATGAAAGTGTCAAAATTTTTTGCGGGGGGATTCGAGGTAGAAAGGGAATCTCTCACATACCAGGCCTGGAAAAAACACTGTTTACATATCATACCGTTTCCAACCGTCCAGTTATCCGGAGTCTTCTGTCTCGGATGCCTGACAGCTCGTAGGCGTCAGTTCTGCGTTAGATGAGCGGTCAATTCGGGTTCGAGCCAAGGGAACGGAGACCGTCTATATAGGGCATTCGCATGTCCACCGGTGATGCGTGTACATTTAGAGGTTAAAACCCCTTGGATGGTCGACAAAATTTTAGCGTATAATAATATTATTATTATGCGGGTAGAGAGGCGCCAAACTCGGGCTTCTCGGGCAAAGAAAAACGAAAAAAGAAGCAAACCAAAAATATCAATATAGGCTAGAGTATAGATGTATAGGCTGTCCGAGCTCATATAGCCTAACTATTTAATAACTGTATATATAACTAACTTAACGTCCATGTCAGTGTCCAGTGTTTCACCTCGACTTCTTACACCCAGGTGGTATAGAATTGGGTGGGGGAGGTGGCGGGGGTTCGCTGCTCGGCCCCCGGAGAAAGGAAAATACAATTCAAAATTATGATTTCAGTTGTCATCTCTTCCGTTTTCATACCGTCCATTCTAATTTTATGGAGTCAGTTACAGTGGCTCAAGTTTCAATTTCCAGAGGTGAATTTCCCCCTTTAGAATTTCAAATGAATAATAGTTTTAACATCAGTCAGTTTTGATGATAGCCAACACCACCTCTGGGAAGGGATGTAGGGGCAGAGGATGCCTGTCACCAGGGCCGCCGAGAGGGGTAGCAGGGGAGCAAGTGCACAGGGGCCCGGCGGTCTAGGGGGGAGGCCCGGGCCGATTATGAATATGTATAATTAACAATAATATGAATAATAACTCTAAAGCAGAGGGGCCCGGCGAGCTAAAGGGGGGCCCGAGACGGGCGTGAAAAGGGTGACCAGCAAAAAAGGTCATCAGCTACTTTTAAGACGTAAAAAAGAAAAAAAGGGAAAAGGGTGACAAGCAAAAAAAGGTCGTCAAGAAATTTTCAGATTCTCAAGGGCCCGCCGGCCATTCTGCACAGGGGCCCGGAATTTCTCTCGGTGGGCCTGCCTGTCACAAACCGGGGGTGTAATCTCTCGCTGGGGGTGTAGGAAAATCCCTGCTCCTTAGGCTGATGACTTGCGATTTATTGTATCAAAGTGCTATATAAATTGACATTGATTGTATAGATTGAACAATGACAAATGCCGAAAGGTCAAAAGACATGGCTAACCTGCTGCTCTCCCTCATTGAACTGGATGCGGAGAAATAGACGTTTCCGTATAATATGTAGGCCTATACGTGCTGCGAGAGCAGTTTCAACCAATTAAAAGACTGAAATCGTATTCCTTTTTACATCCAGCTGTCGGTTCCAATCAATTCCGGTATCGATTTTAATAACACACTAGTCGAGAACTAGGCCCTATATCCGGAATTTCTGTGGAATTGAAAGTCCAGATTCAGTACTAAAATAGTCCAGTGTGTGCCATGCAGTGCTTAATGTTAGACCTACCCAGGACAGGACAGGACTGGCTACCCGCTCCCACAGCGCAAATGTTGCAAAGAGATTCAGAGCTCGTACGTGCACGAAGGCGTAACCTACATTTGGTCGGCAACCCGCGGCATAAAACGATAAATCCAAGCATGAAATAGACAACTGCGCAGGGGAGAGCAGAGCATCCTAGCAGGCATACATTCATGTAAAGAAATCACGCAAGACGAAAACATCTTATCCCATCTGATCCCACAGTCCCATATTAGGGACAGTCCAGTCACATAAGTACAGTACTCACACAGACAAGCGTTCAGTAGGCCTAAATAAATCCCTGTTACTTACACGTTTATTACAGGTGGTAATAAGTAACATTTCAAAAGAATTTTTAACGGCCTATGTGGTTTGAATTAAAAGTTACTAGAATTCACACTGTCGTGATATCGCAAATTTTCAATTGCAGAAAATTTTCTATGAAAAAAGCTCTAATAAATTATATTTATTTGCAATATTCACAAATTTTATTTGTATAAATTCGTTAACTGTTATGTATTTTATTAGTTCATAAAAAGTGTGGAAGTGAAAATAATATTTCCATAAAAAATTGTATTTTGAAACTCGCGTCCCGTATATGCGACTGTGGGAACGTACGGGTAGGGCAAGATAATATGCATATAGGCCTAAGCAATTATTATGTTTAGCTGAAGTATGCCAAGACCACAACTGGACAATGCCTGTTGCAAATATGGAATTCTATACATCATACTGCAGGCACGTCGGAACGAATTGAAAATTCAGGGGGTGCAGATTTTCAGATTTTCTAAGAAAAAAATTTCGCATCTTAAAAAACTAGCTGACGAGCAAAAAAGGTACTCAAGGTAATCGCGCTTCCTGACAAGCAAAGAAAAAGGTCTTCACGCGCGGAATTTACTCTATTATACCCCTGACAAGCAAAAAAGGTAATCACGCACGGAATTTCCTCTCTTTTTTCCAGGGGGTGCAGATTCTTACGGGCCTCCAGGGTGCGCGCTGCACCTCCTGAATTTTCACAGGTGCAGCTGCACCCTTGCACCCTCTCTTCGTACGGGCCTGTCATACTGACTCTCTTCTGCCATTTCATGTATATAACCATTTCATGTTTTCTGTTTTGCACCAGTGGCGGAGGATGGTGTATATTATCACACTTATTTGTTGCTTAATACATTAGCATGTATAGGGTCAACTTATAGCCACTGGAGGATTAGTAATAGGTGCCCATCTTCGGTGGACTATATTTACAGATCACTAATTTTATGCCATACAATCATGAAGTTTTAAAACTTTGGCATCAGATGAAGCACAAGAGGCCACAAATGCATATATATATATATATATATATATATATATATATATATATATACTGCAATAATAATATATATGCAATATATATATATATACTGCAATAACGTTTTCCGAAATAGCCTTTGAAAGGACCTGCTTCAACTGTTGTCCCACCAGTGGCCAAACTGTTCCATTTGTCCACAAACCTTGCACTAAAACCATTTTCTTTCTTGAACTCACCCTTTGCTTAATTAATGTAAGTATATATATATATATATAAATATATATTAATTTATATATATATATACTAGAAAAATGCTCGAAGTAGCTCCTTATTCCTCGCAGTGCAGGATCAATAATCCAATACTTATACCTAATACCCAATCATTGAATTCATGCTGAACATCATTTCAATGATCGCCACCTAAGTGGGCTCTGCGCCACGTAATATTAGGCTATGGTTAAAAATGCAATTTTATGAAGCTGTAAATGATTTTTGTTTACGATAAAAAACATGAGCAGATGTTGCAAGCTGCAAACAATTGTGACTCAAGTTTGTTACGTCGTCTTTGAACATCGTCCACCAACGCAAGGGATATTGGACTAAATTGAGTTACCAAAGTCAACGCTCGCCCACCAACGCATCGCGAAAAAGCACTAAACGGTCTAAATTTTGACCAATAGTCAACCATTCAGAACGAAGGAAGGTAACAGAGAAGAGGACTTCAGTAGATCTTAAGGTTGTTATTGCTTAATTAATCAGATTTCTTAGGTAGAGTGTTTTATTAATTAAGTGAGTTATAAGTCAAGAAAGAAAATGGTTTTAGTTCAAGGTTTGCGGACAAATGGTTATCTTGGCCAGTGGGAGACATTTGAGTAATGGTGTAATTGTGGCAAAATTTAGAAAATTTAGTTACTGCAGTGTTTATTCAAGCCTGTTCGATTGGGTTTAAAATTCCCCAAAGCCTTTGGAAATTTGAAACAGTTTGAGTTGGGGATGGAAATTCGCCCCCTAAAGCGTGGAGAGACAAATCTTGGCCCCCAAACAAGCAGTTTTACTATCAATGTCAAGGTGGCTAGAATAAACACTGGGTTATTGAATGTGAAGAGTTATAACAGTGGTTTTGATACAGGATACTTAGCCTCCTAAAATTTTATTAGTATTATTATAATTATTATTATTTTTAGTTGGAACAGGGGTTATTATTATTATTATTATTATTAAAATTAGTATTATTATTATTATTATTATTATTGTTTATTATTCCAAATATTATTATTATTATTGTTTTATTATTGATTGATGACCAGCTTGACATCCCAGTAGACAAATATCTGATTCTAGATGGATTGATCTTAAAGGAAGATCTGATTGCACCACAACAGTTATAGTGTAGTCTGCCTATAGTTGAAGTCCAATTTAAGAGAATTTGATTATCAGGATGAGCCAGTAGGCTAGCAAATTGATATGCAAACAATAAAATGTATAATGGACAGTCTCCATCTGGTACTGGCATAGCCATTTAGATCGGAGGGTGATGAAGTTTGAACTTCTGGTCATGAGATTGAAAAAATGGTGAGTAAAGGATTGAACCAGCGGTGATCAACAAAGATATTCCAAACCAGAGGGAAAGGCGACGAACAACGATTTTTGATCTATAGTCGACTTTTGGCTCAAAAATTTGTTGTTTAATGTATTCTTAAATAGGGTCCCAACGACATTGCTCCACCTCTCGCATTTTCGCAAAGTTAAAGTTGAGCTCTGACGTAAAACTGACGCTGACAAACGCGGGCCTCCATGAAATTTTCCAAGATATCTGGAATATTTACGTTTTACGTATTTACTCTATAAGTTGGATATTGAGAATCCAATTAGTTTCTTAATGATTCGGAACGGACATTCGAAGATACGTGTGCGAAGATTGTGGATTTGTGGTACAAAAAATATCCAGGACCAGAGGCCGTTAACGTCGTCGTCGATAACTCGATATCGATGATCTGTTAGTTCTAGGTTAGCGGAAGTTGAATATCTCTATGGTTGACTTCCGGTTTGTCTAGATGTTGACACGTCGGGCCACTCGGGCGTTTAAAACCAACGGAGCGTCGAAGGGTAGGGGTGGATAGGTCGGAGGAAGAGGAAGAGAAGGAGGAGGTCTCTGTGGGCTTAGGCGATCTAGCCTGAGACAGTGAGAAGGAAAACCGACGGACTTCGAACGGTCATGTCGATGAGAGAGGTGGTCGGGAGGCTTCGCCAGTTCGACGCTTACCCGAAGACCCTCGAAGATTTCCGGATCAAGACGTTTGGAGGTGCCACAGGTATGGCACCGGCGCTGCTATGTTGCGATGCCACGATTAATAAATTCGATTTAAGTGATTAAAAGAATGTGCAGCAGGTCGTGTTCTTCACGATCGTTATTCTACTTTATACGATAATGACGATGAATCGGTTCTTATTCGTTCGTGTATCCTGCCATAAGTAAACTTCAGCAGCATCACCGTCGTCATCATCACCATCGTCGTTTTTTCTTGCTTATATTGTACTTTTATTGTCATTCTGTTCTAGATTGCTTTAATGCCAGTCTTTTGTATCATATCGCCACTGCCTGTGTGGTCTTCATTCTTTTTAAAGCCATCAATTATTCCCAACAATATGCTGCACACTTTTTGTCTATAGTTCAGGAATGAGGCTAGATTATCTTGTATAGCTCCCCATTGCTGATCATTGAGACCCATACAGCCAAATGAATGATTTATTAGTTGAATCTGATGGTTAAAGCTGATTACCGGATTAGTGAGGCAAGGCTGATGAGTATGAACTCTGTCGTTAAAGAATTTAAGAAGATGACGTTTTAAGTAGATGGTTTGATGACATCCAAGATTAAACCAAAGTGAATGCTCTAAGCAATGATATTGGTTTTGAGAGAATGATAACTCTGGCAAGACTAAATTTATCTGGTTCCATGCTCCCAGGAGTCTACATCTGATTGACTGCTCTCCATTCCAGTTCACCAGAGAATGTAATGTAATGTAATGTAATTAGCTATTTATATTGTGCCTAATCAATCAATGTTAGCAAGTGCATTACAATTAATGTCAATTATGTCAATTATTATAAGCACAATTAAACAGATGTGTCTTCAAATGTTTACGGAAAGCGACGGGCGACTTTATGTTCCGTAGCACTGGTGGAAGGGTGTTCCAGGCATGGGGTCCGGCGTACGAGAAGGCTCGTTGCCCCATGACTGTCCGAAGACGAGGTTTCTGGTATTGACTGGTAGAGGCTGATCGTAGAGAAGAGATCGAGCCAGTCGATGATATACGACTTTTTGGCATCACTCTGAGCACTTCACTTTCCTTGGAAGGGTCACATCACAGGCCTAACAAAGAGCTGCGTTTACAAGCTCCACAGGCTCCGTGAAGTTAGGAAAACACTCCACCTCTGCCACCTTGCAATGTGTTCTTGCCAGTGGTCTCTGCAGTTGACTACTGTAACAGTCTTGTTTATGGTGTTCTAGACTACTTAATGCCTAAAATCCAGACCATCCTAAATGTCGCTACTAGGCTGATCTACTGCCAGGATCGCCATGCAAGAATAACACCTTTTATGAAAGACAGGATCCACTGGCTTCAAGTTCATCAGTGAATTATCTTCAAGAGATGCCTAATAATCCATGGCATCATCAATAGCCAAGTCAGTTCAGAGTACTTGATGCGACTCCTAACACCCACTAGTGAGACACTCAGACGGTCGACACAGATTGTCCCTCTCTCGATCTTGCTGTTCTGAGGCCGTTTAAAATTTCAGCTTTCAGTGATCACACAGGTCTTCTCTCTAGGTGAACCACTCTTGTAGAACACCATCCCATATGTAATAAGGAAGATCAAAGCTCAGCCCATCTTCAAAAACAGACTGAAAAGCCATCTGTTTAGGAAGTCATATCCCCTGTAAAGCGCCCTTGTTTTTGGTTATGCTTTGTTTACGACACTATATAAATAGTCCAGTATACAATACATTACAGAAGAGCTTTTTGACAATTTTGAGGTTTATTCTCCTATTTTTGTTACTTTTCCAAAACTCATATACTTTGTCAGTGTCAATGACTTGTCCTGCCTACCTAAATTGTTGGGCAAGACCTAAATGTTTGTGCAACAGCCAAGCATATTTTTAAAGTGTTTGCATGATTGCACGTTGTGCATACTAATGGGAACACTGAAAGTTAAATGAATGTGTATATTTGTTTTCAATGCATGGTACAACGAACAATCTGGGAATTAACCCTTTACACATTCATTTATTTTTCACGTAATGTAAAATTGACGAGTATTCTCAGGGCAAGCGGGAAAAGGGTTCAATATCTTTTAGCAAATTGAAGCTGCATATACCCAAGAGGCTGTGTTAATAACAAATAAATCAAAGGAAATACTTTTATGAAGTTTGGATTATTGAATTAAAGGTAACTGTAATTTATTTAACTGTTTGTTTCAGTCACGATCATAAGTGGAGTTCTGATGTTCATGTTATTTATTTCTGAGCTCAACTACTATCTTACGAAAGAGGTCCATCCGGAATTGTTTGTTGATACAACCAAAGGGCAGAAGCTGAGAATCAACGTTGATCTCAAGTTTCCTTATATCGGTTGCTCATGTAAGGTGTATTCTACTTCCACTTTTTAAAGGTTTCATGTCATACTATTGCAGTGGTCTCAGACACGTGGTACTCGAAGGCATTTTTGCATCCCGTGACACATGTGAACAATTGTAAGCAACTTGAAATTGGTTTCTTTTCATAAATTCAAGCCTGATATTGAGGTTCTTGTTGATGCAGAATGAAGCTAGCTTGGTAACCAGAACAAGAACTAGATACAGTCACTTCATTCGTGTTATGCATGACAGGTTTTAAAAATGGATTGAATAAAATTTGTAAAGCACTGTGTTCTTGTTATGTTGTCTTCTTATTGGCTTTATCGCCATAAAAGGTTTTAAATGGGCCCTCATAGCAATATGTGTTTGAGACCTCTGTGCTATTGTGTACACAGTTTGCTAACATATACATACAATGCAAATATAAAGAATTTTCAGTCTGAGATTGCTCTGTATACTTGCATTGTGCTGTATTCTTAGAAATATGGATTTTTACAATATTATTTGGTAGAATGATGCATCTTGTTTATATGGTATGTTGTGTGAGTAGTGTAATAACTATGATATCCATTCATCAAGTCTGGTACTAACGTATTTAGTCATGAGATCAATTGTTTAGGAATTTTTATTTTTGCTTAGGCCATTATGAAGTGCAAGTCTGATTTTTCTTTTACAATGATTTTGTCATCATGGGCAGCTTGATTTTAGTCTCTTCTATAGTTTTATTGTTCTTCGTTAATGTTATGAAACGTTTGATGCGTGCATATTCTATTTGTGACTGAGTTTTTCTTCTGAAACATATTGGTAAATGAATAAATTTGCAGTTAGCACAAACTTTTGTAATTTGACTTTATCCTGTCAGTGACTAAAGTACAGTAGACAGGAATTTAAATGACTTTTTGTCTTTTATTTAATGTAGACATTGCGAGTCTATATTGCGTTTATTTTGTAGTCCTGAGCATTGATGCAATGGATGTGTCGGGTGAGCAGCAGTTGGACGTCGAGCACAATGTTTACAAGCAGCGCCTCAATCTTACTGGGGCTGTGATTGCAGACAGTCCGGAGAAGGAAAGTTAGTTGATGAGCTATGAGCAGAATTCATTTGCCTATGCTCATTCTGACTTAGATTTATGACTGTATCTGAAGTTTAAAAAGCATTTGCAGCAGTACTAAATAGTGATGTATACATAAGCTAGTCATCTTGAATATGGGTTGTGTTTATATACTGAAATGTGATATGTATTGTGGAGACTTTGAGATTTGCATTGTAACTAAGTTTCGAACATATGAAAAGGTAATTAGATGGTGTACACTGTTCGATTTTAAGATACTGTATTTGTTGACAAGAATATTTATTTACCATCAGACTTTTAAGTGCTAAAATGGAATATCAAGTTAATGGTCTGCCTAATGACATTTAGCTAAATTAACATTTGAACTGTGAAGTTTGAGTCATTTGAAAAATTATGGTGTGTTCTATACATGTTCATGAGGATTGTTATTCTCATTTGGATGTACATTGTGGATATACATTGCCATATACAGTAGCATTGTGTGCATGTTATTTTCTTCAGAATTATAGAAGACAATGTGCTTACTCTTCCATTAAAAACAGTATCAGCACCTTTTTGTCAGAAACTAATATACTCAAATGTTTTGTTTAACAATTGATTGCACCATCATAGGCCAAAATAAGCTTTAACCCCTTTACCGACCGTGATGCACATATGCATCCATTTTACACTGCTGTTCCAAATAATTGACCAATAAAGGGGCTAATAGATATTTTTATTTGTTGTGAGTGACTTTCTTGCTAATGGATTCCAAATTGAGTTTCAGTTAGGTCAGCAGAAGTCTCAATTGTATTTTATATATTTAAAGAAGAACTGTTTCTATTACTTTAAATGTCAAGAACATTTCAGTCAATAGTTGATGTATACTATCACAGATTGTCTTTTAAATCATACATTTTTGTTTGCCTAAACATATTGTGATCTGTGAATAATGAAAATTGACATTTGAGGCAGTTTTTAAGCAATAAATAATACCGGTAATCCAGGTATATTGTATGAGTAGTAAATGGCAGTTTGTGTCTTCTGTGTCTGTAGATTTGGGTGACAAGTCTGAAGATATTGTAAAAGTATGTGAAAATGAATTACAGTTATAGATATTTAATGAAATTGAATTGACCAACTTAGTTAATATGGTTACTTTTTTTTTCCTTGTCACTTTTCCTCTGCAAGCTCATGTATATCTTATATAATAATTCTCTTTGTCCGGTAAGGTAAGTTTGTCAGTCACGATACACAGCAAATGTTGGAGGACATTGTTGCCATTAATAACGGAACTTTAATTAATCGACAGAGCGTTTGACGCTGCGTCTTCAATGCGGCTTAACGAATCGTCCTGATTGAATGCACGTTGTACGGCACCAGTGGGGGCTCAGTACCTCGTGTGCCACGTGTGGGGCCGTAGACCCTAATGGGGACGCAGTCCCCCGTGTTGGGCCATAGCCTGTAGGCCCTACTGGAAGGAGAGGCGCAGCCTCCCATCGTAAACCAAGCACCAACCGACGTGGGGGCCGTGGGCCCTACTGTGGTGCAGGCTGCAGTCAGAAACCAAGCCCAAGCCCCTGAGGGAGGCCGTAGGCCCCACTGAGGGGCGCAGCCTCACATGTGGGGCCGCAGGTCCTACTGCCATGGGGCGCAGCCCCCGTGTGAGGCCGTAGGCCTTACTGGGGGCTCAGCCTTCCGTAGGGCTCAGCCCCACATGTGGGGCCACAGGTCCTACTGGGGTGCAGCCCCCATGTGAGGCCAGGCCTGGGGCTCAGGAGGCTTTGGGGCCACAGGTCCACTGGGCGCACACTGTGGGCCACAGCCTTACTTCCCTCCCGGGGAGACCTAGCC
This sequence comes from Metaphire vulgaris, assembly GCA_018105865.1. NCBI lineage: Eukaryota > Metazoa > Annelida > Clitellata > Crassiclitellata > Megascolecidae > Metaphire > Metaphire vulgaris. The sequence continues at coordinate 14,120,220 of CM030832.1, forward strand.
CAGGCCCGAGGAAAATCCACTGGGGGCCGTCCATGGGGAAAGAAAAAATCCCAGCCGTCCGTGGAGACAAAGCCCCAAAGGCCCAAAAGGAGCCGTATGCATACTATGCCCAAAAGGGGCCGTAGGTAACACTGGAGGGCGCATCCCTCATGGGAGACCAAATCCCAATGGAATCGTAGGGCGTTATGGTGTGCAGCTCCTGTGGTGGGGAGGGGGCAAGACCACCCAGTGAGCACATGGGAAAATTTTAAATGATAATCTACGCATTCACATTACATTTTCAGATTTTAAAAATTGTTATATATAATAATACGAACTTTTGCAAAAAATCGGGGAAGGAGATAGCCACTCTCCCCCGTCATTTTTGACGGGTTAACAGCTAGTATGTATATAATGTTTGTACTTATAAACATTGTAAACCTTTGTCCAGACATAAATTCAATACACAATTTTTGAGGTGAAGCACCCACGTACATTTTAATGGCAAAGTTAAGATTCTTGATTATCTGTTTTCTTTGGATTATTCTATATGTTTCTTTTAATAAATCTATTTTAAGCGTAATGTTTACAATTCTTCAGGAAGTTGGGACAACGCTGGACCCCAATCGATGTGAAAGTTGTTATGGAGCAGAAAGCAGTGCATTCAAGTATGGGTCATAAAGTTTATTGTAAAATAGGGAAATACTTTTCACATACATTATTCTATAACAGAACAAGCCAGCCTCCTAAATTATCTATAATAATGTACAGTATAATCAACAGATGACAAAGTCATTCAAAATAATTTTGGCCTTTTTGAGTATTTCACAATTGGTATGAGTAAAACTCTTATGCATAAAATTGTTGCATAATTATTGGTTCTGTTTTAGAAACTGTTATCTTAACCAAATTTTCTTCTTTTGCTTTTCTCTTTAGTTTTTTAAATGACAGTTTATCTTGATGTTCTTGAGACTTGTTTGTCATACAGTGAAAAACTTTGTCAAATGTATCTTTAAGATTATTAACCTTCGTGTAAAGCATATAAACATTATTTTATTTTGAGAGCTTGTCTGATAATTACCGGTAGATGCTGTAACACATGCGAAGATGTGAGGGAAGCATACCGACAGAAAGGATGGGCTTTTCATGATGCAGAATCTATCGAGCAGTGTAAGCGAGATGGGACCGTAGATAAGATGAAGCAGCAGCAAAATGAAGGTTGTCATATCTATGGTTATCTCGAGGTTAACAAGGTAACTGAAATTTAAGGTTATTTTTGAGGTATTTTGTTGAATTCACAAGTTTGTGTTTACACTGTATAATAATCAATCAGATGTTAGGATTTTGTTTAATGTTCAAAATTATTAGATCTTATATGCTTCATTTGTTTGCAAGTTCTTTGAAATTAATTTGCCAGATTCAAGCAATATTGGGATTGAATATCTTATGTATTGCACATGGCAGTTCCTATTCTAACTGTCACTTCACTGATTGTTTATTTGAGCCATTATTGATATCTGCCCAGGTGGCTGGTAATTTCCATGTTGCTCCAGGAAGAAGTTTTCAGCAGCATCATGTGCATGGTAAGTTCAGAATTTGAAAGAAATGGTTTCGACGTCAGGCACTGATTTTCTCATCCATTATATTAATTCAGTGCAGTGCAGTCTAGTGTTGTAATAATCAAAGTTCCTACATTATTGCAAGAATTTCATGTACCAAGTATGTCTGTACAAAATTTCACTGTCTTTGAAATTACTTGTTGAAAGTAAACTGATTTTTAGGCTAATAATTCATTTTATACCACAATTTGTTTAAATGTTGTAAATCTGTTTTCAGTTCATGATGTTCAACCATTGAGTGGTCAGAAGGTTGGTTGAAGGATACTTACTAAATTTGTTCAGTATACTGTAGTGTAGGTTACGGAAAATACATCTCTGCTATTTTATTTAAAATCCTTGAATATAAGGATGTTTTTATATATTTGAGTAAATGATTGTTTTTATTTGTAATGGGGCAGGAAGTTAGCAGAGTGGTAACAACGTTGGACAATGGAGCAGGAGGTCACGGGTTCGATTCCCGCAGGAGCCCTAAAGGTCGACTCAGCCTTTTTCATGGTGATAAAATGAGGAGCAGTGGTAAAAATCTCTGCGATAAGTCAAACAGGTATGCTACGTGATACACTAGCCCCATATCCATGGCATTGCACGCCTGGCTGAGGTCTATAGCAACGGAGATCAGCGCCGCCCTATGAGCCAGTGAGACTCGGGAAGGACTTTGACTTTTTTGACTATTTGTAATAAGTGAATATTTGAGTCTGAATAGCGTTATCGTGATTTATTTATGGAACAACACAAATTGTTGGTTTATTTTTATATGGTGGCATTTAATGATTCAAATGAAATGTTGTGATTTCATATGAAGTTTAACTTGACACATCATATTAATCATCTTTCATTTGGAATTGATTATCCTGGCCAAGTAAATCCGCTTGACAACACCCAACAGACTGCTGAAAAAGGTTTGCCTAAATCTTGGAAAAAAATCAAGATTATTTTTAATTATTTAAAAATTGGTCTAGAAGCTTCTGTATTATTTATTTACTCATATGTATATAACTGTTGGAGCTGAGAAATCATCATCAGCTGAGATTGTTTACTGCTTGACATGAACTGTTCATTTGTCTATTACAAAATGAGCTGCAACTGTGGATGTTTAGTTTTTGATGCTGAAGTTGTAAGCACTTACATTTATTACCCTAAGTCTTATCTTGTCCTAATCAGTCTCATTCCAAGATTTAGTTATGTCATGGTCTAATTTTCTTGATTTATATCTTTTGTATGTAAGTCTAATTACCAAATGCTATGTTGATTCAGTTCGCATTTTAGCGTATTCTATTCCAATGCCTGTGCCTGTGTCTTTGTGATGTTGTTTTTAAATAATTTCGCTTTCAAGACATTTGCCACTCTTCCTTATGATTTGTCCTATTGAAAATTTGCCAGTTTTAACTCTGTTAGTTTCTAATAGGTGTGCTTCTGTAATTGCTGTCTCAAATGTCAATTTGTTTCTCTTTCCATCTGTTCATTTAATGCATTGGATTTGTATTAACCCTTTTATTTCAAAAGTTTCAACTTACCTTTCGGCTTTCTTTTTCGGCATTAGCATTTTGTACCCATGTGTTGCAGGTGGCCATGGAGCATCTGTCCACAGTCATTGTGTTGATTTTTAATGCTAAAATTCTTTGATATTTTGGGGAAGTTTGTTTTGTCAGTCACTGGTAGGTTTTGAATTCAGTGGCATTGTGGATGATCTGGAATTACTGAGCCCAAGAATTTTATTCTCGGTACTTTTTGGGTGGTTACAGAAAATTATGCAATTGTGTGGCCTTGTTATGTTCTGAATTCTTAACTTATGATATAACTGCCCATATGATACTTATTTATTTTAATACTCAGAGAAGATCAGGCATTTCAGAATCAGATTTATTTGAGCTATGCTTTAGTGCATATATCATCATCGTGTTCTCTGTCCTGAGACAAGTTCAGGCTCCATTGTTTCCATTCCTCTTTGTATCTTGCCTCTTCTTTGATTTCTGCATAGGTTTTGTGAGGCTGTGCATCTGTTTTCATCATCCATTCCAGTAGCATCTTCCTTGGCCTTCTTTTTGTCTTTCTTCCTGATATACTTCCTTCAATTACCGTTCTAAGCAATGTTTCTTCTCTTAGCACGTGTCAGATGTACATATGTGTAGTCCAGGGATGGCCAACCTGCGGCCCACTGGCTGCAAATTGGTGACCCATGGGTATCTTTCTAGATTATATTTTATTTGTCATACTTATGCATTCAATATTGAGGCATGAGTAAGACATTTAGTTTCTGTGCATAATTTAGTAAAATAGTAAATTACTTTGAACTTAATTGTAACTGCCATTACATGACTGCAATGATCATCACTACTGCTGAAAACAATGTACAAAAGGCAACAAAAACATGTGATCCTCTGCATGTTGGTCAAAACTTATAATGGTTCCCTTTGTAACAAAAGTTGGCCATCTCTGGTGTAGTCCTTATATACATTCTCTAGTTGTATTGTCTGTCTGTTATATTAAAGGTTATATTGAGTGTTTTTCAATGACTTGAGCGCTGTTTCAAGTTGTACATGAAGTGGTCTATAAATCTGCATTTTGAACATATGTTTTATTCAAGAGATATTCACTTCATTATGATTTGATTGTAAGTGCTGTTGTTGACACTGCAGACTCTACAATGTTCCAGTATTTTGTGAAGATAGTGCCTACGACATACGTGAAACTAGAGGGGCAGGTATGTTCACATGTGATTATAATAAGTCTGTAATATTATCTAATATTTGCAACATACTCACCAGATTGATGCACTGATGATATCAGTTAAAATTTTTACCCTGTCGCTGCTTCTGATTCTTCTTAGTGCGGTAATTTTGAAGCATGTAATCAGAAAACATTTTAATAATATATTTTGCTGCATTGGACATCCTTATTGGGCTAAAGCAAAAAAGAATCAATCTTTGATGTTTGAGTAGTTTTGAGGCTGAAATCTAAGAAGTCTTCCAATGTGGTGATTCTGATTTTGATTTGGAAGCTGATTACAAAGGAATAATAATAGATTACAATTAATTACATTATAATAGACTAATTTCTATCATAAGCTAAGTGATGAGGACTGTATACATGCACAGACAATGTATCAGCTGTAATGAACTCAGCTATAACTGTACTTTGTTTATAACAACCACGACATAGCAATGGTAATGCTTCTTAGCTGACGTTGATGCCTACATATTGGCACCGTGTCGGTTCATCAAAGCCTTTTTTACTAATTCTGAACTAAGAAATGATGTATTTTTTCAATCAGCAAATTCTTGACAGACAACCACCAGACATTACAATGTCAGCACATTGTTGTTGCACATTTACTCATCAACTGAAAAGAACCAGTCACGAGAGGCATATATAAAGTGGAAAAGTGGAGTAGTTCATGTGAATGTGCGGAATATAGGACATGAAATGCAAGGTTTTCTGTTTTGACTGAAATGCCGACACTGATGTAACTCTGCCTAATTATTGATTGTGAGCTAAATTTATACATGCTAATCAATTATGGTTTTTTTGTATACTAGACTATTTATATAGCGACGTAAACATAGCATAACCAGAAACGAGGGCGCTTTACAGGGAGTATGACTCCTTAAACAGATGGCTTTTCAGTGTGTTTTTGAAGATGGGCCAGGCTTTGATCTTCCTAATTTCAGATGGGATGGTATTCCACTGGAGTGGTCCGCCTCGGGAGAAGGCGCGATAACAAAGTGTTGGAATCTTTAGCAGTTTTGGGACAGCGAGGTCGAGAGAAGATGCTGGTCTCAGTGTCGACCGTCTAAGTGCATTGCTAGCTGGTGTCAGGAGTCGCTCCAAGTACTTTGGACTGGCTTGGCCAGTGATGATGTTGTGAATTATTAGACATCTTTTAAAGATGATTCGCTCCTGAACTCAGAGCCAGTGGAGTCTCTCTCTCATAAGATTTGTTGTGCTCACCCGGTGATCCTGGCGGTAGATTAGCCTTGCGACGACGTTTAGGATAGTCTGGATTTTGTATAGTAAGTAGTCCGGAACACCATAAAAGAGACTGTTGCAGTAGTCGACAGCGGAGATCACCGTATCGAGAACACACTGTAAGGTGACAGAGGTGGAAAGTTTGTGAGCAACCAGGCTTATTCTAATGGCTCCGACAGTAGATATTTCAATACGGGTGACACGATCAACTCTGGATATCACACAGACTTTGGACTACTTTGCTGTTTCCTTTGAAGTCCAGTCTTATGAGGTTCTACTGTCTTTTAGATCTAGACATGAAGACCTTCAGAACAGTATATGAAATTATAATGTATGTTGTGCAGCTGCGAGTATTTTCTTCACTGTGATTGTCAATTTTTTACAATTAACAGATCCTATTCACTAATCAATATTCTGTAACAAAACACCACAAGGCAATCTCTGGGGGAATATTTGGTGAACAAGGCCTCCCTGGAGTCTTCTTTACCTACGAACTATCACCGATGATGGTCAAATACACAGAAAAGCAGAGGTATGGGCACTTTACAAACTATTTTTATGCAATGGTACTCTGTACAGCTTCCATATATTTAGTTTTTGCTGCTGCATTTTTCTTTTAATCACTTTTTGCATTGACATATTGTTTTGCTATCTGGCTTACTACACCCAATTTAGTTCATTTGATTTTATCATTATTAGGTAAGGTACAATGCAAAAGGAACATGTGTGATGTGTACAATTGTTTGTTGATATAGTTTTACTAAATGTTTGTAGTCTTTGATAATTTTGTTAGAAATATTTATCAGAATCTAAAAATTATAGTATTTCAAAGCAGATAGAAAGTTTAAGCTTGAAGTTAATTATCTCTGCTGTTCATATGACAAATGTTATGTAATGCAAACATTTAATGTAATGTAGGTTGTATTTTAATAAGGAACACAATAACTGTTGATGTATGATGACAAGATGTCTTCAAAATTCACAGCAACTTCCAGCATCTTCTCCTACTGCCTGAAAAGGCTCTGAAACTGCTTATGAATGAAACATGATTTTTTTTTTGGAAAGATGGATTTTTTTGAACTTCTTGGGGCACATTTTTTGGGCCTGAAATAAAAGGCTCTATTCAATGCATTCATCTATCATGCATCTTGTGTGATTTGTGAAAAACTTACCTGGGATCCATTGTGGTGATAATGAGCTGTGATATTGTATTATTAATCTGCAGGTCTTTTATGCATTTCCTTACTGGTGTCTGTGCAATCATTGGAGGAATTTTTACTGGTAAGTTCATTTTGTCATGCATGTTAAATAACAATGTGATTTTATGATCTAAGAATTGGTTTTTATTAAATTTGTATCATTTTTGTCTTTTGTTATATTTCATAATTGATTGAAAAATATTGTTACATTGATTGTAAAACTGACATTTGGCTACTACTAGTGCCTGTACTGGCTCTTAGCTTACGACTCTGAATAGAAGTGTGTACTCATTTTATTCTAAAAGTTATTTTTAATTTTTCAGTCTGGATGTGTTGTCATTTGGTTGATCTTTCAGTGGCTGGTCTGATTGATGCTATTATATATCATTCATCTCGAGCGATTCAGAGGAAGATTGAATTGGGAAAATCTTCATGATACTTTTGTGACTGTAGGCTAAATATATTGAACCGAGAAGATGCTGGAACTGTATCTTTTGAAGTTAGAAATGAGCATTTACCAGTAATTTATTTGCTGAAAATTTTAATTATGGTACCTACTTGATGTGCTTATTATTGAGCTCATTGGTGCCAATGCAGTGTACAAGTGGTTTCAAATCTTAGTGAATAAGAACAGATGAAAATTAATTATCTCATAATGATTTATTTGGTTTATTCAGTTCTTAATTAAAGCTCTGTTCAGACTGATCATGCAATACATTGTTTATGTGTCTTGTATAAACATGTTAATTTTACTGTAATGTTTCTGAAATTCCTGTTAACTTTTTATGCATCATTTTAAAATTTTACTTATATTTTAGAAAAATGACTTGAATCTTTCCATTTCCAGTCTAATTTTTTGTATTACTTCATTCGTATGACAAATATTTGTGAATGTTGTCTTGATAAATGCCATTTTTGCTTGCATCTAAGTTTGCCACAATAATTCAACTTGACAGTAGTTAGGAGCTTAAATTATGCCTCCTATGGCTATGGTCATGTAGGCAAAGGTAGGTCCCATACTCGAGCCCAAGTGTTGAAGGTCATGCTTATATCCGGTCTATGCAATCAACGATGTAAGTGGTATAAGAGCCATTACTTTCTCCAAACCCACATTTTACCTTGCAGCTAAGTGCAGCTCCTCATTTTTACTTCCACACTAGTGAGTAAGGCAGAGTCGACCAGCATGCCTCTTTAGCGTGGTACCTCTCGGCCATCTTCGCGCCCTATTATAATGTACAGGAATGAAATGTATCTTTGTTACCATAAAAGTACTTTAACAACACATTACAGATGTGTTATTGACCTACTGTGTCATCTTTTGACATAGCTAAAAATTGAATCAATTTATTCTGTTATAGTAAAAGATGCTATGTTCAGACTGGTACCCTGTAGTAATGTTGGAACTGCAAGAGAAAAATCAGACTAGAATACTGTACTAAACACAAAAACTCCTATTTACAGCAAATTATTGTACAGATTCTGTGGGGGAGTTTATCAGATTTCAATGGTGGATATTTGATTTAAAGTGTTTGATCAAGAGGTGTGACATGTCCTGGGGATCTTTGTTAAATAATGTCAATAATCAATACAACACCAATGACAAATAAAGTTTACAGGTCAGACATTATCAATTCCTAAACAAATTAAGTTTCTGTCATAATCTATCAGTGCTTCAATCAAAGGCAAAATTTAAGATTATGAACGGATTCATGTGTGAATACTTTTGCCATATCAAATTTTATAGTGTAAGATTATACAGAAGAAGTGACTGTTGTGTCAGTTTTTTACTTGGGTGTCAAGAGTTAGTGTATCTGGAATATGTTACTGAATTGGCTGCAGCAACAATATTAGTCTGATTGCACAAAATTAATCAATTAATAGCTCAAAACTAGCTGACAGAAGAAAAGAATACCAATTTTCTTTGGCAAAGAAAATTTTAATTGAAAAGAAAAACGTGTTATGGTGAAAAATGTACAATTGTACATATGACAACATTTTTGTCCATTGAGCTACCAGAAGATATTAAAATATCAGCATGAAACTTGGCAGAGTTATCATGTATCATAAAAGGAACAAAATGAAGGGGTGGGACATGGAAAATGTTTTTAAAATTTTTTGGCCATTACATTACATTTGGCCATTATATATCTATAATATTAAGATCCTTGTTCTGTATGTCTCTCTGTTACCTTCAAGCATTCTCATTGGTTGATGAAGAAGCGTTTGATGAAGCGTACGTTTAGCACGGTTTAGTCGAGTCATTGCAGCGTCAGAGGGGTGGGCGTGCGACGACGTTGCTATTGGTAACAATTGACAATTGTTCGTAGCTTGAGGAAGTTGCGCAATTTTAACGTACATTTTAACGTACACAAAAAATACGTGTACAGCATCACAAATGGTCACAGTTGCACGATTTTAACGTACATATGCCTAATTATTACGTGGCGCAGAGCTTGGCTAGGTGGCGTATGTACAGTACATCATTGAAATGTTGTTCAGCATGAATTCAATGATTGGGTATTAGGTATAGGTATTGGATTAGTATTATCCTGCACTGCGAGCGAAGCGAGCATCTTTCTAATATATATATATATATATATATATATATATAATGCAAGCTTATTAGACCAAATACATGTACGCTAGTGTTTGGGTCTCATGTATTCATAAATTTATGCAGTTAGTATTATTCATTTGAAAACAAACCAAAGAATTGGTGGTTCATAATGCTTCGTTTAAAACGTTCTACCACGCATTCATTTGCTTTGGTTCATCAAGATAATGATGAGAATAGACTGTTTGGTTACACCTTCAACATACTGGTAAATAATGACATATAAAAGCAGGGCGTAATTTGTAGAGGGGAAAGGGGGATTCCCCCCACTGCCCAACTGCATCCCCTACTGCTACATCCCCCACCACTACATCCCCACTGCTACACTTCCCCAACAACTACATCCCCACAAGCTTGACATATCCCCCCCCCCACTACTCCAGGTCACAAATCGCACCCTGTATAAAAGTATCATAGTCCTCTAAATTCATGTTGACATTTGATTCACTGCAAGAAATTTTATATGTAAAATTTGCTATGCTTTCGGAATCAGAGCTCTTTTTGATGTGTCGTCCGGCAGGAGCTCGTACTTTCTCGTGAGAGTGTATGTTGTGATCGATATGGTACTAAATATGGAGAAGAATCCACTGATGACTGCCAGACCATATGACCACCCTAAACGATCTAAGTCATAACGTGGCATCCATGTGCGGTCTTCCCCAATCATCACACCAAAAATCACCACCGACGTTATCAAACATGCAGCTGTGAACATATACACAAGTAACAAGCAGGCTGATTATTAAGATTTTCAAGTTAGATGATGATCTCTAAAATCATATTTAACAAAACTGCAAAATATATATAATAGTGACATTTTAGTCAGATCCTGACATCAATGCCAATTTGTTCTGTCACGTTTACCTTTGAAGTTGTCAAATTAATTAGTGCCATAATAATCTATCATAAATTAACACAGTGAGTGATGATATACAAATATAATTAAATGTAATAATTAGGGCTACATGTTATCCAATTTATCAAATTATTGTGAAAATATCAGGTACTTATTTGTGGAAATTTCTCTACTTTGTGTATAAAACCACAAATCAAATACTGTATAAATAAACATGGCCTACAATAATTTGAACTAGCAATTACCTCACATTATGAATGCCTTAATTTAGTACAGTGTGTATGCTTTAATGATAATGATGATGGTGATGATGAACATCAAGCAATTGATGAACCTTCTATGTCATATATTGAACTTGCAGTGAATTTAATCGTCACCATGAAAATGACTATCAGTTCACAAGGGATAATTCCATATTTTTCCTCATCGCAAATCACATTTTTCAGATAGAATCCAACTGTCAAAAGAAAAGCTTATAGCCATGAGAATCAGTACAGCTTCTGGATCAGAAAGAATATTTAATCCCTTAACAATGAACAAGCAATCAACTCACAGAGGAGGCCATTTACGAAACATGTTATTCCGAGTATTCTTGTCTTGTTTGTGTTGCCTCCAGCCAAAGGATACAGACTGAGGGTCAGAAATTGAAAAACGACAGCAAAAGTCATTAGCGCCTGCACTGCAGTGAACCATGCTGTAACAAAAAGGAACAAAGTATTGATTTTATTACATGCCACCAGGGATGCCCACAGATGGGGGAAAGGAAGCAAATGCTTCCTAAAAAAAAGCTAGGGGGAGGAAATTCCCCCTGAATTTTGGTATCACGTTAGAGTAGCACAGGGAAGGGGGAAGCTGCTTCCAGTAGCCAGGGAGGATGGGCACCCCTACATGCCACAGAAGCTTATCGAAAAGATGGAATTCTGTGTAATTTGTGTTCATGACCTAAAATTATGAGAACTTATGGTCTATACTCTGCTTCAGTAAGCTGCTTCCAAAACTGTCAACATTTAAAAAGTGCACCCTTGCAATTCTTTCCTCTTCCTAGAGCCAATGTGCTATAGAAATGTGGTTTGCCTATTTACTTACTTATGATTTCAGCCAAGCCAGAGTACAGGCCTACTCCAGACTAGAGAACGAAGACAGGACTCCAAACACAAATTTCAATAATACAACACAGTCTGAAGTGCAATGTAGAAGGTTGTACAGGCACAATCAACTTGACCATGAATGTGTAGCTGTGACCGATAGGCCCTGAGGTTAACAATTTCCATGGTCCAATTTTGTAGCCCAGTATGCCACTGGTAGAACTTCTATAGAAGGCAACGATTTGGCACACTGATGGCTGTGGGCTCCTTCAATCCCGAGGACCAGGAGAATTGTACCTCGTCTACCCCTCTCCATGGCCATGCACACTAGGCTGCTTCTCAGCCTGCACTGGGTTGCCCACAAGTAACATTTACTATCATTGCTATTCCTGCTTCTACCATGGTACATCAATATAATTTTTGTGGAAGCAATATTCATCTGACTGGTTTACGACAGAGTATTCAGTTTGAATTAACTTAATTAAATTAAAATTAAATTCAACACCTTAACAATTGCCTAAATAAAGCCTCATAAATAAAGTCTGATTCAAGTTTGGCAGTCTATTAAGAATGACCAGTGTAGTTTCATGTATCAGGATTACCTCAACCACTTAATTGAGGGTGATGATTGTAGAATGTGAAATGCTTGGAGCTTTGCTACTAGAAAGCCCACAAAATATATTTGATGGTTCAAATATAAATAGATGACAAAATGCTCATATACAACAAGCCATATTCAGCGACTGATGATTTTCGAAAAATAGAACGGTATAATATGTAGGATAGCATAAACCAACATTTTCCAGTAGGGTATATTTCAAGAACTTTTTAAAATCAGTGCCTCAAACCGTTGAGGACTCCATAAATGTGGTTGTCTAGCGGGCCACTGGTTGGTTAAAACGGCTTATGGATCTTCCGTGGTTTTCTTCATTTCTGATGTAATAATTTCAAATCAGAGTCTATTGGGAAAAATGTACTGTTGGTATTTATTTTGCAAAATGCAGCAGTCACATACCCACCCCACTGCTTTCAACATAACTTTCACCCTCTGGTTGTCAGTGGTTGAGAGCAGGCATCTTTCCTGATCAAAAACAGTCAGCTGAAAACCTTTATATTTGTACAGATGAGCAGAATGGCATACAATTCGTTTCATGAAAAAGGCGCTAACACATTCAAAGTAGGGGTCTGTGGGTATATGCTGGTTTCTACCGTGGGTTGGGTATGGGTTTTCAGGGTTGGAAAACAGTGCTGGGTATACATTCAATTGATGTATTTTATCATACCCGTATGTCAGGTTCACAATTTATTCATTTCACAGCAACAATATTAATTGACAGAATTATGTTCAGACTTGAAGCTCATGGATTTTGGATGCTAATATTATAATTTTTCTTACCTGTTTAAATTAAAGGCAGACAGTTGGTATTATATTGTACTTACTGACAGCATACTGTGCATGACGTCATGTTTTTTAAAATTGCTGACGTCTCTTCCTGCTTGCAGTTTCAATATTAACAGTTATATTTAATATGGCTTCATCAGCAGGGACTTCTAAAGATTTGGTATGATATTGGTTTACAATCCAATGTTTGCTAAATTGCTAGCTCTATTGATAGTTGGCACTTGCTACGTCTGACTATGGTGTACTTAGATTCTTAGAAGTAAATCATTTGTCAGTAATCAATCTCTGTGACTTGCATGCGGAATGTACTGTAGGCCGTTGACAGTAGTGAGTTGAGTTCACTGCTTGTTATCTCCTTAGTATGCATTTTTAATGATCTAAAACTCAGGCTATATTTGTTTAATTGTGTTTGATATGCAAGACTGCTTAATTTTTATCTATTTTATTTCATACTTTGGTGTGTTTTGTCATCACAGAGAGTCCTTTGCCATTAACACTGCATTAATAACAATTCATTAAGAATAATTTAGTTCACCAAGTTTGTACCTAAAGAAAAGAATTTTTAAGAACAATACTTGTCTACTGGAGTTTGTTTTCATATTACAGTTAGCACTGCCTGTTGCAACAAAACAGACAGAAATTTAAGTAATTCCTTCTCCGAAAAACACAATCCCGAGACGGGGTTTTGTATTGGGGAACGGTGTTTACATTTTACACGGCCCAACCACGGGTATTCGGGTGGGTCCGTGGGCGACAGATTTTTAATGATGGGTTGGGTTTTCAGTAGTCTAACAATTCCTGCGGGTTGGGTTGGGTAGGAAAAATGCTGTACCCGCAGACCCCTAATTCAAAGCCAAATTCGTTTCGACTTTCATGGAAAAGGTGCTGACACATTCAAAACCCTTATAAGTTATAACTACATTGTGCCAAGTGCCAACAATTTCACTGACTTGTAAATATGCATGCAAACCAATATCGGAATAATCAATTCAACATACGTGGCATAAGCCAGTCTCTGATGTAATAGTATTCCTTATAGAAGAGCCACCAACAGCCGTAGTAGGCTTTGCCTATAAGGTCCGACGTGTGTTCGTATCCATTGAAGCAGGCCTGCCACAAGCCAATGCTTTGGAATAGGTTTTCTTCGTCAGTCGAAACGAACCAATATCCTGTCCCGTAGGCGATTATGCAAAGAATAAACGAAATAACGGCCGTGCCGAAGCCAAGAAAATACGGCAATTTATTAGCCATATTGGCTGCTTAAGACTTTAAGACTGTCTTTGCAGAAAACTGAACTTCATTCCCGCATTGCATTCGTACCTGAGGACAAACCAATTAATACAGGTGAGGTCATAGAATTATCCACAGCATGGAGTTAGTAAATTTCGTAGCTTTCAGAGTTCAGACTTCAGTCAGTCACTCAATCAAGTGGTTTATTAACATGGGGGTATTAATATCAAAACAGTAAGCAAGTAGGCCCTAGAACCAAAATTTCTTTAGCAAGAATGCTTTGTTATTTTCGGAGAGGTAGGCCTATAACTAATAATGTTCATTTCAAGACAAGTTATGTTGAATAAATATGTCTAGGAATTTAGTATTTTCGGAACGGTTTATAACTCTTTAGTGAGACTTCCAATAGCGATGTGATGGAGGTCGTTGGAGGAGTCTACTTCGCTAAAGTCTAAAGATTGTTTATTCAACTTTATTGTAACTGGTGTCCAATACAATTGTTTCTGTTTAATGAAAATTTGAAACTAATAACTTAAGTATGAATGGTTGATAGCCACTCTCCTAGGATTTATAGAGTTATAGGCCTAGAGGTAGAGCCATAGACTGATGAAAGAAAGGACGAAACTGCTTAGGACATTTTGAAATTTTGAGTTTTGGTCTTTTGGACAGGAATACAGAATCATAGAATCGTGTGAAATGGCTACATTGATGTTAGTGGCGCCATCTGCTTCCGTCTTTTTCTTTCTTTCGTGAACAGCTTTTGTGCTGCTATCCGAGTTTACAGTTTATTTTCAGAATGGGATTCGAAAATATCTGGTGTTCTCATCCTAAGAAGTACGGACAAGGGTCCCGCAGATGGTAATTGTTCTAGGTTCTGAACCGCTTTTGCCCACCGATGCTTTTATTTTGCGCTTTTATACCAACGAAGTTTCTGATCACATGTACCGAGGACCGATCATTGCGCTGCCAGTCTGATAAAGCTAACTATCTTCATCATGTGTCGTCCTCTATCAGGGGGTTGACAGTCATTTTCCTCCAATTCTCTCCATCTTCTGCTGCTCTTTTTTAGAGCTCCATAGTTCTTTATATTTGTCCATTCAAAGAGGTCCTGCATCCAGCTTCTTGTCGGTCGCCCCTTCCTCTTGTTCCTTCTATTCTACAGTCCATTATTAGCTAGTGATAGGTCTCCGGCCGAACCTCTCATGATGTGACCAGGGTAGGAAATTTTTCTTCTTATTATTTCCCGTTTACACGTTGCTGTTTTTTGTTTCTTTCGTGGACTGTGTCGTTTGTTACCTTGTCCATCCAGCTGATTCTTAAGATCCTTCAGTAGCACCATAATTCAAAGGCCGTGAGCTTTTTCATAATCTTCCTGTTTGTTGTCCAGGTTTAACATCCATAAGTCAGCACTGGGAAGATGTAGCTAGGGTTGCCAGATATTCTTCTTCGAAATATGGGAGATTGTTTTCGCGATCACCATGGATTTCCACTCTTCTCTGTTTCTGGCTTTCTTATCAGTTCATGTTGTCTGAGTTCTTTGTATGGCTTAGGCTGTAGTAAACTTTATTCTTTGTCTTCCTCTTGCTCTTTTATCTATTTTTCCTGAAAAAGCAATAAATAACTTTTCTGTTCAGATGTCCAAAGAACTGCATCATCTGCTTTCTTGTAGTTTGAATCAATTTTTTTGTACCAAAAGTTTAAGTAGGCGGGAGACTGGTTATTCAGGAGCTCCATAAAATACGGGAGATCTGGCTGAGAAACCCATCTCTGCAGCATTGGATGAGCCTTTTTGATGTTTTTGATTTTGACATGTTTCTTCTCATGAGCTCTTTCATCTTCCAAAAGAATTCTGACCATGTTGTTGTTTATTCTGATTCATTTGTGACCATCTTTTTCTGTGATGTAATTCCCATACCTATTTCTGGTTACAATGATAACCTTCCACCTGCTGAAGATGCTTGTAGATATTTGATGATGTGTTACCTGTTTTATTTCCATTCCCTGACTACTATGACTTTTGTCTTTTTTTTGTTTAACTCCATTCCTTTTATTTATTGACCATTTCTTTAACTATCTTCATCACCAGGGTCTTGTAGTTTTCTTTCAGTATTTCCATTAATAAGGTTGTGTCATCTGCATATCTTGGTTATTTAAATTTTTTTACTGTCTTTATTCCTTCCAATTCCAATTGAATGCTAATCTCTGGCTTGAACATTTGAAATCTGGTCGGCCTACTGCTGCCCAGCTCTGCCATCTTCCACTTACCTACCAATCCTTCAATTCTTTCCGTTATCGGACCAGTACAGGTTTTGAAATAGATACTAAGAAATGCATCTAGTGGGTTATTTTTAGGCATTTGAAAACTCTTAGTGTTTTCACCTAAAAATTTCTTAATATCTATCTTCAGATCTTTTTGCATCTCTATATGAGAAAGCCAATCATCCTAAATAAATATTAAAAATCTACAACTGTTTTGACAAAAGAAATTTGTTATTTTCCCTCATTTTAATTTTTTCATGTTAAATTCATGCACTAAAGAGTCATTTGACTAAGGCTTTTGTTCAAGATTCTTCATGTATTTTTTGTGGCAATGTATGAACATATACTGAACTATGTTGAATGATGAGCGATCATTCTTGCTGTTTATATTTTTAGATTTGCTTAAATGCAGAGACCCTTTTAATTAAACAAATTTTATGCTGGAAATGTCATCTCTTCAAAAGAAGAATGTATCTGGGCTATTGTTTTTCTTCATTTTCTTAAATAGTACATCATATTTTGTAATTGGAGAGTGTCTAAAATTCCTCAGCAAACTATTTTAAAGGATGAATTATCCTTATATAGTTCTTCTATTTTTGATCTTTTAGATTTATTTATCTTCTATTACTACATTCCCCTCCTTTGTTTTAACAAAATGAGATTATGATTAAAAACAGGAATAAATCTTTTATCCTGAAAAATTTATTAGGATAAATTTTTTGTGTTGATATATCACTGGTCGTTAAGCCATTCTTCAATTTTGCTGACTTGAAGACAACATTGTTGATCTTACTTATTTGTTTCATTTTGGTCTGCTATCCAAAAATCACACCATTTTCTTCCATCACGTCCAGTTTTTCCTGCTTCATCCACGCTTTTTATTGTTTTTACTTTTTACTGTAATAATGTAGCATTATGTATTATAATTCTTTAGCTCCATATTGAATATGCAAAAATTCTTGGATGTTGCAAAAGATATTTCAATATTCTTCTGTCTTTCTTTCTGTTTAATAATACAACAGTTCCCTTACTTTTTTTTAAACTGCACTTTTTTCAGCATTTTATGGATATGTTGCCAATCACTGGCGTGTGATCACTGCGGCATTCTGCTCCTGGATAGGCTTTTGACTGTTTCACTGCATTTTTAACTCTTCTTTTAGCTTTCTGTCAATTTGAATATGTCACTTCCTGGGTTCCTCCATGTCCACCTTCTTCGTATGATTGCAGGACCAGATTCCTGACAAATTTTGAAATATCTGAGGTTGTTTTGCGATCAACACCTAAACCACGGTCCAGTTCAGGTGTCTGAATTTGTATGGCTATAAAGCTATAGCATGCATACTATAGAGTTAAATTGAAAAACAATAAATAACTTGTTCAATACACTGCATCATCTGCAGGACATGAATCAAAAGCCTCAGACAGTTTATAATGTGACTAAAGGTGGGAAAAGTCTTAACTTTGGAGTTCCAATGGTGTGGAGATCTGAGCCCCTAGATGTAGCATTGGATGAGCCTTTTCTTGCTACTTGATTTTGACATCTCTAAATATTTCAGGCTCTTTCATCTTCCAAAGGCAAAATCTTCCACCCATACCTGTACTTAAATCTCCCCTCTGCATCTGATGTAATTCCCAGTTGCTAACTTCCACCAAAGAAGCTGTACCGTTGATGATGTTGCACCTCTTAAGTTTCTTTCTGACTAGATGAATTTTGTCTTTTTCAAGTTTAACTCCATTCCATATTTGGTGACCATCTTAGAAGTTGGCTGGAATCACCAAACATTCAAGCAAGCTCTTTATTTGACATTAATAAGGTGAGTGTCATCTAGATATCTTGCCGTCAGCAGAGCATTACTGTTCAAGACTGAAGGAAAAGAATCTGTTCAGTGTTGGCTTGCTCCGGAACCACGCTTATCCATCATGGCCCACTCTGCCATCTTCAAACACCAATAATATGGAGGAGGAGTTTGTTACTGCATCAACATCAAAGGATTTTGAATCAATGGGAGGGTTATAGTTGTAGACAAGATGCTTTCTAACCCTCACCTACCTGATTTCTTAATATCTCTTCACTTAAGAGTCGAGAATTATGACCTTTCAGTTAAAAATAATTTTTAAAAGACTGGGAGCAACTGTTTTGACAAAAAAAAATTTGTTTTTTTTCATAGCTATTTCATCTTCAAATCTTGGAGCTATGAGTGAAGTCAAGGAGCTAATTTTCCATCAAGACATCAAGACCATGTAGATTTTTGGCAGATGGAACTCGAACATATACTAGACTATACTGAATGGTGAGCGATCGTGACAACTGATTACCATTTATAGACTGCATTAAATGCAGAGATTCCTTTTAATTAAACAAACTTTATATTTAGCAAATAGCTATTGCTCTTAAGAATCTCTTGGTTATAAGACAGACTCATTTTAGTACATCAATAAAAAATAGCGAGTGTTAAAAATGTTCTTCAAACTATTCTTAAAAGATTATGTTTGACTTTAACACCTTTAATTAACATTCTGTTTTCGAAAAATTTTAGATTTATGTTGCATAATCTTTTAGTTATATCTGGAATCACAAAATCTCATTATGATTAAAATCAGGAAAAATATGTCAGTGAAAATTTTTTTAAAATAAAGACCAGTGTTGATATTTATTTATAAATGATTCACTTTGACAACTTTTGAAGCAAATTGATAAAATTTAATATTTTATTTTAGCCGAGTTTGTTCCAATCGACATGGGTTGATTAGAAAATATGGCCTGAATATGTGTCGTCAGTGCTTCAGACAGTATGCAAAAGATATCGGGTTTAAAAAGGTACGATCATGCTAAATTGTAGAGTTGTTATTTATTTAGAGCAAATCTGGTCTTTAGAGCATATATTGCCTATACTTGCTATCATTTGACTATCAGCATTTTGTTGAACACTTGTAATATTATTTCAACTTACAGTCTTACCCCTCTATCCCACCCATATCCGCCTGGCATCCTATTTTGGTTAGGGGTGGCGGTGGTGACATAACCTGGGCAAGTCAATCTAACCGACCTGTTTATGAGCAAGCAGTGGAAATAGGCTAACGTTCAACGTAAGCATTTCCCATGATGACTGAATAAAGTTCTTTCTTTGTCTCTATCTCTCCCTCCCTTCGTCTCTCTCACCACCCCCGTCTTGCCTCTTGCCCTTTCTCTCTGATATGTGCCTCTATAAGCGCCGACGGCCATACTGCAATGTTAAAACAATTGGACAAATTGTACCTCTCTTTCTCTCCCTGCCTTCATTAACCCCTTAACTGGGGATCCCGGATATATCCGTCCATTTTACATTGAGTTACAGTTAAATACACGGTTAAGGGTTTAATGTTTCTTTTTCTCTCCTTCCCCAGTCTCTTGCCCTTTAGTTACAGGCAATTGACTTTCTGCGGAACTGCTTACATCCAACCACACCAGGGTAGGGCGATGGTATGGACAGATTTCCTCCATTTCTCGTATCCATTGGCGGGTACACGTGGGCAGATTGTGCGAGTGGAAACACATTTCTCATTTTAGGCTTGGCGATATACGAGGGGGCACATAAAAAGGGAAATAACATGAGAGCAAATCTGTTTTAGGCCTTTTATTGATGATTGATGAGAAAATGAGGGGCGAGATTACGGGGTAGACTGTATTTGCATTACAGTAATTTATTTTAAAATTATGCATGATTGTGGATTGAAATTATTTTGTCTGATAAAATGTACACTGGTAATTTCTTTGTAGCTTGACTGAGCGTTGGCGATAAACCAATTGTCTTACTGAGAGAATGCATTGATATAACAGCATCTGACAGCACTGGACTTTGCCTTTTGTAGAAAATGAATGAAGACATACATGAACAATAACTGTGGGATAAATCCACTGTTGTCTTTGTGAAATAAAATCTCGAATAATAAACAGTTGAAATTATCAAATCTTTGTTGATCCTTTTAACTCTGCTTTCAGTTCTTTTAAAAACAGGATCCCTTGTTTGTAAAGAGTATGATTTTGTGGTTGCTAGTATTTTAAGTATGTTTGAACCGGTGATAGAAAAAATTTCCCTTTAATGCTGTAGGTCTTCCAATGTCACAAAGACACTTACCAATTTCCCCATTTCAAGATGCTTCATCTACATGTCTAATAAGTGAATTATGGATTCTAAGGTGATAAAAATTTACCCAAAATACTGTATGGTAACAATGAAAACAATTACTACTGTAATTACTGTACTACTGTATCCTTATCAATGATAAATGTCACTGCCAATTATCTGGAAAGGATGACAAGAGCTGATATACACTACTGGGTTATATTTACCCCCTTACTCAAGGACAAGCTGCACTGGCTGCGCATCATCTACAAAAGATGCTCCCTGACATTCCGGGCCCTCAATGATCCCACCTGCCCAGTCTACTTGGCTGAACTTGTGCATAGGCCCTCGCCTACTGACTGTCGGCGGCAGCTTTGTTCATGTAATCGGGTCCAATTGGTTGTACCCCTCCATCTAAGACAGTGAAATTTGGGGACGTCTTTCACCCGGGGGAATCCCCTCCTCTGGAATTCGCTGCCCGACATTGTGACCAACACGACTAGTCTTGAAATGTTTGCTACCAGACTTAAGACGCACTTGTTTAACATCTCATTTAAGTGCAATCTGTAAAGCGCTCTTGATCTTGGCCTGCTGTGACTATAGTGCTATATAAGTTGGTATATTAACTAACTAACTATTTGATGGGTTGAAGTAAGAGATCAGGAAACAAAATACAATCCCCATGGTCAGGAGACTTGCATTTAACCACTACATCATACAGTGTAACTAAAAACAAGGATTTAAACAATAAAACTTGCCTTCTACATTTCAACAACATTTAACTACTGTATAGTCACACTCTAATATGTAATCTGCAATTCAGGACTTTGTTACGAGGCAAAAGACAATTTATTGTACATGCATGACAAATGACAATACTCGAGTTAGACAAATTTATGAGCAAATTGGGAAAGTGATGCAATCTAAAAATGATGCTGCTTCAAATGATGAAAAAAGATACAAAATACTACAGAAATAACTAAGTACAGTGAAATTCATACTGGGCTACTACACTTGAATGTCATCACAATTAATGTATCCTGTCAGTATTCACATATGCTAATATGACAATATGAAATTTGCCAAATACATGTACCAAACAGTTTGAACAGTCTACTGAATATAACTAAAGCAGGTGTTGATGTAGTTATAGCAATCAAGCCTCTGCAATACTGTCTGAAGATTAAAGATTATATATAAAAATTCAAGAAATCTTCCAACTATTTACTTGAACTTAAATTACTATCTAGAACTAGCAAGGAAGCTACATTTTTGATAGTAAACTTAATGTTAACATCCATGCAAAGTACAGGTTTTCATAAAATCTTTTCAAATCTAATTTGTTTACCTTTTACAAATCCATGCAAAAATTGCAATATTTCTATCTTTTCTTAAAATACCAGCACAAAAACTTTCAAATATACTTTGGCAAGAAACTCAGTTCTCAGGAGCTATGCTATAAGCTTGTAGAATTATATGACAGATACCTGTAGTTCATAACATAACAAGCACACTTCTAATGGATCCTGAAATCTCAATGTCAATTAATAATGGCCATCCAGATTCTAATAAAAACACAATCAAAACAACCTTGAAAACAATTGAATCTAGAAAACCAAATGGTTGCATAAAAAGATACATAATTATACCACCACAATAATAATATGCAAGCTAACAAATATCTGCAGCAGTTCCTAAACTCATTTCTTTTTCAAAAATACCATGTTGTACCTCAACAAAACCATCTTGGTAAATAAAAGCAGGTACAGTAGTGTTTGGTAAATGTATAGGAAAGATAGTATTGGAACTACCTCTGACATTTGTACGAGTAGCTATGTAGCCTTTACCTAGTTTTTAAAAAGTCTCAATATTTTCAAGTCTTGCTTTGACTGCTATTTGACAGATGGCTTCAAATGTATAACTACAGAACCAAACAAACCACTCATCTCACAGCTTTTACTAAAATCTCTTTAAAATTTGCAATTAAATCTTAATGAGTGACAAATTGATTCCAATTACATCAAAATTTAGATGCAATATTGTCATTGAAAGCAGAGTGCATACCACCAACTAAGAAGCTTTCAAATTAAAGTCAATTCAGCAACAAACAATAATTTTCAAGTTTTCCACAGCATGTAAGTAAATTGCTTGTTACTGTATCACAATAGATTACCAACAAAGGTAAATAAAAAATCTGGTATCATTATACACTGAAACAACTTGAAATGTGAAGCTTTGAACTTTCATTTTTATTCTACTTCCACTCATTAATGAAGCTAAAGACAACAAAATTTGACTATCAGTAATTTTACAAATAACCTAAAGTTATGGCAATTCCATTGATTAATTATCAATTCTTTAATTGATTAATGGTTTTATCACCCACATTAGCCAAATTTTGTAACATTGCAGGGAAAATATCAATATAAACAATGGATTCAAATAATTTGTTTATGCTACTGAAAATATGCAGCAAGACAAATTTTTACATCAAACCCAAAATTCTATCCTATAATTTTGAGAAAATCAATAATCATAATTTTGATATCCAATGGTCTTTTTCCATTAATTCATCCAAAGGCAAATACCAGCCATCTAGGGTGAAACTGCAAGATACAGGTCAGGCTAGCTACAGCCATAGGTTTAAAGTGGAAGTCTGGATTGAAAAATGCACCATTATGTAAGCTCAAAATCTGTGAATAACTGAGGTTCCATTAGACTCTGATTAGACACAATAGAGCATGAGGTTGTATTACAGTAAACGTGGGATCATATAAAAAGTTGCCTGCTGGCATTTTCATTGACACGAGACAGGTCATTAGTGAAAGGCTGAATAACCTTGTTCAAGATCCGTCTGATGTCTAGGTTGAAATCAAACCTAAAAGATTTCATAGCACTGCTCCATTATATGCTCCCACTTTAGTGGTACACGATGGGTGTACATTTTGAACATTCCACACAAGATAAATCAGTAATTAATAATTTACAATCTGTTCATTTTCTTCTAATGAAAATTTTCCCAGCTTGTAATTCTATTTTACACTAAACAGTCAAATGAAATGATGCACAGCTAAGCTAAATACTGCTCTCAATTAATACACATAAATATTAAGTAGACTACTAAATTAAACTAAACATATAATGTAATATACATATTTTCATCTTAAGTTAACAAAAACATAACTAAAAGTAAGCATAAGTAAAGAAAAGTTTGGTTAAATCATCAATGTAATAAAAATGTTCAAAACTAAACCAAATAAACCAATTATAACCAAATAATTGACAAAAGTAATAAATTGTAAAAAAAATTAGCCAGCTGCAGAAAGAATAATAAACAACAGACAATTTTACAACTTATACTAACATAAATAGAAATAATCAAATCTTTCCTGTACAGATTTTCAGCAAACAGATTTTCCCTGCAGATGTCTTAAATGAACATATTCATAAAATAATGAGTATGTTGAACATTGTCAATCTTTCAAACAGAATTTCCCAAAAAATTCCAATGGCCTAATTTAATACAGATTTTCATATAACTTCTCTTGAGTCATATTTAACAAATATTAAAATTTTCTTATCAATTCAAACTATAAAGAAAAAAGGATGCGATCCACTGTTTTCTCATTTGGCATGGCCAATATTAATTGGCCAAGCCATTCAATGTGAGATCAAGGCTGGAGTGATCAGTGCCAAACTTTGCCCCATCATGGGATCCTGGAATTTTTGACCTCAGAGGCCCATTGATCATAGTTGCAGGATTCCTGCTTAAGTTGGCTACTTATTAAGTTGTAGTGCAATTTTAAAACATCTAATTAGACAAACTAATATATCTGGGTAGGTTAATGAAACAGTAATAAACATGCACTTTAGGGACCAATGAAGTTTCTTTACCCTCAAGAAACTCTGGAAATGTCCCATGCCACTTGATGTGACCAGTACATCCCTGCTAGTTATAGCAAACACAATTAACTGCACACATCATATTAGGGTTTAAGCAGTTGAAGCAACGTCATAAGCAGAAAATAAATTAGAGCCTCAATGATAACCACTACAAGTTAACTGACCATCTCATAATTATAAACAAATCACCATAAATGCAAATTGAAAAACAAGCTTTTGCATGCAGTAAAATTCATATGCTACACACTTTCAGTTCCTTGCTATAATTTTATGCAGAAGGCCCTAACCACCACTGAATCTAATAAGCATTTAAAGTGAAATCAGCTAGCTGCATTTCAGTATCTCATCCAAGCCAACCAATTTCAAACGAATAATGCTGTCAACGTACGACGGAAGACAAAATTATAATTCCGAGTCAAAAGAACTCAACAGAAATGCACAACTGCCAGAAAATCATACAGTTTTAAAGCTCAAAATCATCTGACTTTCTCATAATCGCCTGTTTAAATTCTAACACATAAGAAACTTAATCAACAATCAGCATTAGAAAAACAATAATAAAAGAATTAGCAAAATTTAAGGTTAAAATCAAAACTCTATAAAATAAAAGAAAGTAAACACTCAAGGCCTCTTCGTCTATGCACAACACATACACAAATGTTTGTCATAAGTGATGCACAGACATGGGAAAATATGTACATATACTAATTTGTATTACTTTACATACATCCTTGCATATAAATAAATATAGACAAAATGTATATATTATAAATGTACATAAATAAAGCCAACTATTTACACATATACTTTGGATCTTTATTGATCTAATTAAACATAAACAACAATCAAATATAATTATTATAACTGCTTTACTTTAATTTATCAGCAATAAAACAACACAGACCAGCTCTGATAACCACGAAATAAACATGCATCAAATACCACAGTCACAATAGAAAAACCATTCTGATATGATAGCAACTCACATAACTAGGATAAGAAAATCTCAACTAAAATAAAAACACATCTAATATAATATATATCTAAATGATTAATATTACACTATATATAAAGGAATAATGAAAAAAGTCAAATATCAACAAATTCGCAAAGCACCACAATTTCTCACTATAAAGATGCTAGTTATATCAGATGCTAGTTATATCAAGCAAGTATTCAAATAAATTTCAACATGAAAATTATATAACAAATTCTAAAGACATCCAAAATAATTGTTTTTAAAACACAGTAAAGATTAGCCAAGTACAAGTACAAGAGAAACCATCCTTTGACACATTCTGACAGTATGATTATCTTGAAAATAATTAAGCAAAAATACAGTACTTGACATCTGTACTGCCACTCTGACAAGGCGGAAAACACAATGAACCCCAATCATCACCTCCTTGCATACTCTGCTCATGTAATATGATGACAAACTCAGAACTATTTTCAAGAATCAAAGGTCTTAGACATATATACAACTGAAATCAAAGTTCATGATAAAATAGAAAGAACACCAGAAGATTTCTGCTAAGATGTGAAATTTTCATTTATGACATATCCTGAAAGTCTATTATCAGGACAAATGTTCCAATGACAGACCAAATTGGTTTTATGCCATGAATACATCCGGCAATAATGAGAGACAAGATTTCCCTTATGGCTATCTACCAGCAGACTGTCCAACCAATACAGCATTCTACACTGAATGAAAGCTGGTAAATTATCACTAATTTTAAGGTAACTGCAAAAAGCTACTTGTCAATTTGTGACTCAAAATGTGTAGAGAAAGGTGATGGAGAATGGAATAAATGAAAAAAGTGCACTGGATACACAGACCAAAGAAAAAGTAATGAACAATATTTATAATTGTAATCACATATTAATTATTCAAAACCCCTTGTACAGGTTGCATCAGAAGTCACAAGAAAGATCACAAATGCACATAACACTGTCTCAATATGAGAGGAAACATGTAATAAGTACATGCGTTAAAGATTTCACATAGGAAATGAAATAAAAGCAAAAACTTTCAAACTTCATTGCTATCATTATTTCTTGTATCTATACCATCACAATATTTCAATATATGATTCATGCATAATGCACACACATTGCTTGTTGAACACGAAACTTGCTGTGAAATACATAGATCTGAAATAATATAAGGATCAATCCATTCATGCATAATATTTCATGAAAATAACAAAGTCTGCTGAAAATAATATAATTAAATATCAATAACAATCAGAAAAAGTTGATAGTATGGAAATTATCAGAAGAGGCATCTAATCCATTTCCAACAAAAAAACCACAATGTGAAAGCCATCAATGAAAATGAAACACAAAGAATAATGTAACCTGCATTGAACTACCTGTAAAAATCATAAACTTCAACCTATATTGTATGAATATCATGAATATACACAAAAAACCTTTAACACATTTAAGAGAAAACAACCATACGTATGCATACATCTATTTCCAGATAGATTTTTGTTCAGCTTCAAGTTTATTTTCTGTAGTTTTCTTTATTCTGTGAAATAAACACAGAAGCAATTGTTAACGACTTTTCATCAAATTAAAAAAAAATTTAAGTGGTGTTTCTGTATCTGAATATATTTAAGCATCAAATACCTAGGAGCCCAAAGGTTGACTTGGCTTTATTCGCTAGAGGGCAGTGGCAAAAATGAGGAGTAGCATTAAGCTGCAAGGCACTCCAGTCATAAGGCATAGCATCCAAAAGATGCAATTACCTAAATACATGCACAATTATGAACAAACACACGCACGAAAATAATAAAGATAACAACAATTGGACCAATCAATTTTAATAACTTTAATTGCACTGAATCAAAAGTTAAGACCTTACCACTATAAAGTGACAGCATCTAGAGCAGAGGTTCTCAACCTGTGGGTCGCGACCCCCAGGGGGGTCGAATGACGATTTGCCAGGGGTCGCCCGAGACCATCAGAAATATGGGGTTGTCTCTTTTCCTGTTATTGTACAAAATTTCCTCAGTGGTAGTTACGACGTATTAGTTGTCTTACTATCATTGTCTTTTGAGGATAGACATGGAGACAATTAAATAATAACGATTTCGAACATTTTTATTGTCGTAGCATTATTATTTTTAGCAGTTTACATTGTGAACGAAAATTAATTTTACCGTTGGGGGTCGCCACATCATGGGGAATTGAATTAAAAGGGTCGCGGCACTATAAAGGTTGAGAACCACTGATCTAGAGTCTAGGCCTTGGAAATTGATGAAACCATTCAGTCTATCTCTATCATTTTATTGTTCAGCTCTAGACTTAACTAACTTTATTTAGCGACATCGTAACAATCGACAACAGGTAATATATACACTGTAGTTATGTCTAGGCTAGATTCACAATTCTGCCAACATCTGAGATAAGCAGATCAATAACTCAAATAAAAAGTAAGAACAAAGCACTATTCATTAAGTAACATAACATTAAACAAGCTTACTTTTCTTTCATCTTCCTGACGCTGCTTGTAATGAGAGAAATCGTCAAAGATAGAAGTTGCATGATGATACTGATGTATTATGTGCATGACCTGCTTTCCCTTCTCTGGTGGCACTTCTTGTGTATCACGTGAATTCGTAACTGGCTTATTTTCATTGTTTTCCAGCTTAATGTGGCGCAGTTGGCTGTTCGGAACGTCCTTGACGTATATCCAGCGGACCTCAAACTGTCCCTTCCATTTACTCTGAGCCCATATTGTTGACGTTGCATCGTAGTCAACGGACGATGTCATTTCGGCAATGCCACAAAAATGTCCACTGCCGTTGACACTAAAGAACAAGTAGACAGCGCCTTGACCATGGCTCTCCTGGTACGCTGCATCCAAACGCTTGTTGCCATATTCAGTGCTGCACCAAATGTTGTATTTGATTGACCGATACACATCGTCCTCGGAATAACTTTTGATGATGAAAAATCGAGCATTTTCAAGATTGAAGCTAAACTCGCTTGGATTGTACTGTCCAAAGTTTGGTATATTTCCAACGGAGCCGTGCAACAAGTCAAAGTTTAGACCTCTCTGAGAACCATCAGCAGTAGCATAAGTTGCATGAGCAGAACCATCAAATTCCAATTTTACAGGCATGGTGCCTGCTGCCGAAGAACTTTGGACGACAGGGGCAACCGAACTGTGTGGGTGGATCGTGCCATCCCACATCAACTGGGCATTCCATCTACCATTGTCAAGGCCATTCTGAGGTGCTCTGGGAACTTTATTCAGATGAGAATACTGATTGGCTGTGAGCATCCACGATGCACCATCATGTCCTAATGATGAAGCCCCAACAGAAGGCATCAACGACAGAGCATAACCAAGCTGCTGCTGCTGACCATCTTCCAGTCGCATCCCATCCAGCGACTGCTGGATAGCTTTAACATCAACATCTGCAGTATGGTCACCATTAATCATCAAGTAGTTCTCTGCTCCAATGCCGTCGACGAAATAGTAGCCTTCCGTACTGGTTTGGTTGCCTCCAACAACAACACCTGCATTCCATTCACTGTATTCCACTCCTGGATACCAGCCACAACTCAAGTTTTGAGAGTAATCAAGGCCCCTGAAAATGGGCCCACCTGATATGTAATTACCACTCATGTCGTATCCGCCTATATAAGTGACAGGCTCGGTGGCAGCCCACATGATGTTTTCACCCAGTGGCTGACCTTGTGCAGCACCAACTGATATATAAGGTGCATAATGACTGGGCAAGCAAGCATCAGTTGTCGAACCGCTTCCTGAGACCAATTGAAAGTCACTCTTGATAGTCAAAAAGAAAACACATTTTATTCGCAAGCGGAAAAAATTAAATCAAAACTAAATAAAATAGATTCAAATGTCATCAATTATCAAATTATATTGAATAGTTAAACATCTCCGTTAATCATAGTGTCTACAAAAATTAATATTCAATCTAACAATTTGGTAATAACGACTGTATAATAATATAGAGCCCAGCATCGATATAACATTTGGAAGGCGAATTATTACAGAGCCTTGAAATTCATGGGTTTTGTAAAGATAATCTTGCAATCAGCGCATTGTATTGTTGCTGAACTGTCTCGAATAATGTAATATATGAAAATATTCTGCTGTTATTTCGATAAAGTAGCAATAAAATAAATGCTGATTATATCATAATTCATCAATTTCCAGTTTTCTCCATTTCATAGCATAAGCCAATGATGAATAAAACTATTAACTTCTTATATAATAGACACTTTTCTGCATTTAATTTAACTAAACTAGTTTTGGGAATATTGTGAAATTTCATACCTGGTGAGCATGTCTTAAAGAAAGCTCTGAGTCACCCCACTGCTTAGCAGCAGGCACTGAAGTAACAGTGGCTACAATAGCAACCAAAATAAAGAGGAAACAATAAAACAACATATATCACTGGCAATCTTCAGTCAAAAGTTAGCATTCACACCAGTGAAGGTTTCTCTTAACCCTTTAACAGGGGAATAAAATTTTACAAACCCTCCCCAAATGAGGTCAAAAATGAGGTTTGCACCGTTGTTTAGCATTTTTATTGTTCTTTCTAACGATCCGTGCCAAAAAGAAAGCGGGTGGGGTCCACCCTACAGCCTAAAATATGACCCGCTCCCCAAGGTTTTTAAAAATTTTGTTCAAGCTCAATAGCAAAACGTTTTCATCGGTGACCACCTAGGTGAGCGGCAAAGTTGTAGGCGGGTGTAATTGGAACAGAATAGTTCAAAAATTTTGAAGATCGGACCCAATTTGGGGTAGTTATCACTTTTAAAACCCCAGAACTCATTGCTCGGAGAAATGAACATTTTGCAGAAATTTTTCAATCTGAAAAAGCGAACATCTCAGTATATTTCAGGCTATATAGAAGCTAAAAAAATGAGGTTTGCACCGTTGTTTAGCATTTTTATTGTTCTTTCTAACCATCCATGCCCAAAAAATTTGGGGGTAGGGTCCACTCTACAGCCTAAAATCAGACCCCCTCCCAAAAAATATTTTCAAAGCTCAATAGCAAGAAATTTCCAGCGGTGACCCTCCCCCTAGTGTGAGCGACAAAGCTGTAGGAGGGTGTAATAGGAACAGAATAGTTCAAGAATTTTGAAGATCGGACCCAATTTGGCGTAGTTATCATTTTTCAAACCCTAGAAATGTGTCTTTTCAAAACCAATAATTCGACTCTCGGTCAAATAAGGCCTATTTTCCTTGCTTAGGGTGGCAACATTAGCTAAAAGCGAGCCACCATCTATCGAATGGATAGATACTAAAGAGATATATAGCATTGGACGTGTCTCAACCGTTGTGCCCAAATAACGAAACGCTACGAAACTACACGACGTCTCAGCGACGTTGCACCCAAATAGTGAACGGCGGTGGCCGACATCGGAGCGACGTCGCGCCCACTTGAGAGGTTAAGACTGCATAGCTGTACAACCATAAAAATTCTTACAATGAAATTGTAAAAAATTAAACAGCAAATCATAGGCTAATAACTGAATTATCATTTCTACTGCAGATGTGCTGCTTACTGAATACATGAATATTTGTAGCAGAATTGGAAGTTTCCACACTGATAAAATCAGTGAAGTTTTGATCGGCAATTTCTATTAGTATTAGGGCTGGTCCGAATATTCGCTTCGGCGCCGAATAGTGTGACGAATAGTCTATTCGTATTCGTTCGAATAGTGCTGGTCAAAACGAATATGAATAGTGGTCACATGACATTAACATTTTGCATACAGTTTAAAACTTCAGATTAATAAATTCAAGTGCCATAGATAACATTTTGTTCTATTTTCCCAGTCGAAACAGCACTATACAAATGTATCAATCTGAACTTGCGTTAAAAGAATTATTCTAGGCAGAATATGTCCATCTATTAGTTAAACCATACGGTAATGTTAGTAAAACATATTTGAATTAAATTTCTTCTTTGAATAAAAATTAAAATCAAATATATTATTTCAGCTAGCGATGGATAGGCGACGCCCGATTTGAAAGTTGTTTAAGATTTGTGAAGACGAAAATAAAGCATTGTGCACGTTAAACTCGTTAATGAGCAGTACCATCATTTTTCATGGCGGTGGTTCCTCGACATCGTTCACAACAAATGCGATGCACAATCATGTCGTACAAACACACGGCCAAGTAAGAACAGATGGTCTTTAAAGTCTTTACTTCTACTTTGTGTGTTTAATTTGTCTTTTGTCCACACTGGAAGTTGCTAAACTATACATATATATGTTATATGAGGGTTCTTATAAGTAGTAATAGTATTGTGGTAGCACACAGCACTATTGCTGACCGCATTATGGCGACTTTCATCAGGAGGGGTATGGTATACACTATTCGTATTCGTTATTCGTCAAATAGTGAATCTGACTATTCGTATTCGTCCAAATAGCTCAAAACCCCTATTCGGACCAGCCCTAATTTCTACAACAATGATATACAAGTACTGTATATATTCGTGATAAAGTCGATCCGAGTATAAGTCGACCCCTAGATTTTGGGGATTTGAAGGTGTCTAATGTCATTGACCCGGCTATAAATCGAAGTGACGTCATTGCGGCGAACCCTCTTGAGGTGATAGTGAGAGTCGGAACAATGGCGGACGCGAAGTGGGCATGTGGCGGCAGCGGCGCCATTGTTTTGATTGAAAAACTGCGTTTTAGCTTTGAACTATCGAGAAACTTAACGATTTTGACATTCCCAGATTGATTCCCGACAATTAAGAAAATTTTAAACCTGCTATTCGCTCATTCTTGACAATATAAAAATCTTAATTACCGGTAATCTTGAATTTTTTATATTTATGTAGCGCCAATAATTAATTAATATTTAAGTGGCGCCTATAAATTACCAATCTTAAAATCGCTGATGTCAACTTTTATTTAGATGCCGTAGCGTATGTTGAAAATAATTAATTACGCAAAGAGTTAGCTAAATTAATTATTTTCGACATCCTATGTATGGAAACTTTACCCAACAGTTAGTGCCTCGCGTATAAGTCGAGGTCAGGATATATAACCTGTGAATTGGCCTTAAATTTCTCGACTTTATCACGAATATATACGGTATATGGATTATGGTATTGCAATTTAGATCTGTGCCGCAATAATAAAACCCAATTCCTCATTCTTAATGTCCAATACAGTCATTAATTATAAAGTACCATTACAGTACATGCATTTAGACCAAGCTCATCAATGCATGCTCAACGTCTGAATCCAGTTGTATCAAAATTAGGTCTTCAATTGTATTGCAAGTGCGGTGTGTGTGCACGCACGTGCGCATGTGTGTGTGGTTATTCAGTGGCAATGGCTGTCACCAGCCATTATTAAAACTGGTTGATTCCATCAGCGTCAGTTTTTCAGCATTCTCCTTAGGGGCTGTCCATTAATTAAGTCAACAAATTAGGGAAAGGCGGTTTGAAAAAGTTTGACAGTTGTTGACAGAGGGGTGGGGCAGGGTCAAGAGACGTTGACATCAACAATTTCATTTTTTTACAAATGATAAAAAATAGGAAATTTCATGGAATACTATTTATTACAATGGAAAAAAGCCTGACAAGCAAAAACAAGGTCATCACCACCACATTATCACACTTGATGAACAAAAGAAAGGGGAAAAGGTCTCGTCGCTGCAAAAATAATAACCTCAACTTTTTAGGGGACCCATCCCTGGTCTTAGTGGGAGGGAGGGGTCATAAGATTTTGACATAATTATAGGGGGTCACTGAAAGTTGACAATTGTTCACAAGGGGGAGGGGGTCAAAAATTGTTGACATAATTAATGGACAGTCCCTTAGGTCATCAACATTAATATGTACAATGATGTCCACAGAAAGTTGGTCTACCACAGGAAAACCATAATAAATGATCCCATAAAACTGCCCTTTGAGTGAGCTCCATTCACAATAACAAATATCAATACAAAGTAACTGAGCCACAAGATACAGACAGGTGAAATCTTACAAGACCGATACACTGAAATCGGTAATCCTGCAGTTTAGGTGCATAAATTATATTAGTTATTTTAAATTATATTTTTAACATTAAAACCTCTGTATAACAACAAAAGTATCTTTATTATTTCATAAAGTTAACATAACAGCAACTTACTTGTGAATATCACTATCATCAGGATTGACGAAGTGATGTTGATGGACTACAACATCATGCATGTATATGCCATTGCCAATACGGTCAATATTTTCGTAAGTCGGCCAACCATAAGAAATTATATGTGTACCAGGGAGAATAAATCTCTTAATTAATGGCTCCAGCATAGCAGCTGTGCGATTAGGAACCTCGATCAGAAAACACTTATCCGTGCCGCGTTCAATGCTGCCAAACACAAAATAATTTACGCACCTAAACTGCAGGATTACCCTGAAATCTTACCTTGCTCTGCAACACTACTCGGATTCTACAAAACAACAAAAGAACATACAGAACCGCTTTAAATACGCAAAATCTCGTGATTTCTACAGCAATTTAGTAGAAGGTAACCGTAATAGCTGCTTATTCCCAGGCGCTTAATCTACCGTTAAAAAGTTTATAGCCGATGTTTAGTGGTCAGCAAGGCAGGGTCAATTCCAGATATCAGTCAGACTTACAACATATAACAATCAAATTATACGCCAAATTCAAAACTATAGAAGTTTATGGGACTGGGTTGGCGATAGTGACCACGACTATGACACAGGAGAGGCGACTAACCTGCTGCTGTTGGTGGTGGTCGACGCCCGCAGACATCTCATCGATCAAAGGCAGCGAAATAAGACGACGACAGCGGCGTGCCGGCGTCACATCGATCGTCGTTTCACGATTATTTACGATTTTTCAAGAATATCGTAATTAAATTCCAACAACTTTCGACAAACGGCTACGACGACGACAGCCTCGGTCTCATAGATTTATCTCGCACTAGCCGCAATTGCGTAATTTCACAGCATTTATACAGCGCTTTTATTTAATAATAATAATAATAATAATAATAATAATAATAATAATAATAATAATAATAATAATAATAATAATAATAATAATAATAATAATAATAATATAATAATAATAATAATAATAATAATAATAATAATAATAACAACAACAATACCAACAAGGTTTAAAGTGGTACAGTAGGGTCTGCCCTGTGTGAAAACCATTGTTAGAAGTTATCGTCGAGACGAAGTCTGAGATAGGCTAGTTTGGAGACGAGGAATAATAAAATTAATAATTATACACTTCTATAGCACCAGTTCTAATACCCAGACCTGAGGAGAGGGGGTGCAGCCGGTACATTGTTCCGGGGCCCATGGAGCTCAAAGGGGCCCGGGTCCAGTGACGATGATGCAATATAATAAGCGATGAAGTCGATAAGGTTTTTTTGCTTGTCAGGTTTTTCGGAGGTTGATAATTTTTTTCAGTGCCCGTCAAGTCTAACAGGTTGGCCAGGCATGAACGCCCCTTTCTAAATCCGTGCTGACTATCTTTAGCAATGTTGTGCCTAGTCAAATGTTCCAGCTAAAATGCTCTTTCAGTATTTTTTCCATAACTTTATCGATTACAGAAGTTAGGCTCACTGGTCTGTAATTGCCTGGTTCACTTCGTTTTCCCTTCCTGAAGGCTGACTAATGCATCTCTCCAGTCTTGTACGTGGTACTACTCCAGTTCTGAGTGATTCATTAATTATAAAAGCAATTGCATGTCCTATTTCATTTCGAACCTCGTAAAGAAACTTCGGATGTAAGCCATCTAATCCTGGGCTCTTGTCTGTCTTTAAATTGGTCAAAACCTTGATAACACATTCTTTTGTACACACTAGGCTATATCTGTTAGCATTTCTTCTTCATTTCCATCAAACATAATTTTGGCTTCTGGCATAGTATTTGTATTTTCCTCTGTAAATACTGAACAAAAATAGTTATTTAGAATCTGTGCAGTTTCAACATCGTCTGTAATTGCACATCCTGCGCTGTCCAAGAGGGGGCCGACTGTGTCCTTTCGTTTCAACTTTCTATTACAATATTTGTAGAAACTTTTAGTCTACTGTTCTACCCTGTTATCGCGGTCTTTTGCCAACCGGTCCTTCAAAATTTGCAACGCCCATTTTGTTCGTAATCAGCCGCCGACTCTTTCTTTTCGGGTATACTGTTCCTCCAAGATCTCCGACATCTGTGCTGTTTCTGCTCATTGCCGGGCAGGCAGCAATCTGAGTTTATTTAGTTTCCTCAACGCTTTGTTTTTCGCGTTTTTTTCCTCTGTTTCACTATCCGTTCCGGCTCCGGCCTCGTCCGTTATTAATTTTCTTCTGTTTATCGCTGGTCAATTCTATGTCTTTGCGATATACATTTCGAAAGGTGTTCTTGGTCTCGATTTGACTTGGAAGGGGGTCTCTTCCTTCCGGCTGCCCAGCTGTCATCCCTCTCTTATAGACAGGCGGCCCCACCACTGGCATCCTCACACGCTGGGTAATTTCCCAACAACGGGCAGCATCTCTGTTTGCTCAGCTCTTTCACCATCCCCACTGTTCCAGGTCTGAATGGACGGCGGTCCACATATATATATATCGATTCATGCTAACTGTCTCAACGTCTTTACGACAGGCGGACGTTGTTCCTCAATTGGCTCAGAATTGACCTCCTGGGCACTAACGTGACCTCAAGGAAATGAAAAATAATGTATAATGTATTAAATAATTAGATAATTGTCAAATTTCAAAAATCGAACAAAATTGCCAAAAATTGGTTTATTTTTATCCTGTTTATTAATAAACCAGTGCAACAATGACAATGCTGGCGGCCGATATGGCAGCATCTGGTAACACGGACAAAGACGCGGTAGCTAGACGCAGTCCGGCAGAATGATAATTTGCCAGGGTCGCCGGAGACCTTAAAAAATGGGGTTGTCTCTTTATTGTTATTCAGCAAAAACGACTCATTTTAACATTTAAAAGGGCTCCAAAAAGGTCATCAGCTTTCAAAGATGTAAAAAAGGCTGATAGGCAAAAAGAAAAAGGTCGTCAAGAAATTTTATTCTGCAGGGGCCAATTCTCTCGGGGGCCTGGTTGGGGACTCGAAACATCATGGGAGTTTTGAAAGGGTCGCGGACACTAGGCGGGTTGAGAACCGCTGATCTGCAAGTCTGTATCAGAGATCAAGTTGTCGACAAAAATGCCGGACGGGAAAATGCAGGACGAAAATGACGGAGCGGTGATCAGGGGCTGAAAATCTACGGCTAAGGACGCGAAAATGAGACCAAGTGGCATGGCTTGAAAATGCAGGACTGGAAACTGACGTTCAAGTGGCAGGGCCTGCGTGCAGGACTGGAAAATGCGGGCCATAGTGGCAGGCCATTTCGAGATTTTGATGACATAAACAATGATAGAAGGGACGTTTTTAAATGGTCAGCAAATGTCCAAATATAAAATGTTTTATCCGTCAGAAGTGAACACGACAAAACGCCAGGGACGTCAATGACGTCCTTATTTTCGCTGAAAACGGTTGTAGGTTTGCCTTTTGCATCCTTAGTTCTGGCGCCAAATATCTTAGCTTATACGGATCTTGGATTCATTTTTCTGCTTCCTCTAGCTACTAGAATGATTGCCCGATTTGTCAAGACAAGCAAATTTTTTTGAAAATGTATGTTTAATTTGTTTTTATAAACACTGTGTTCAAAGTTAGTTTATCCTCAATTTCCGCTCATTTCCTTTTGACAGATATTTAGTAGCTCAATTAGTTACCATAGTAATTACAATGAAGTCTTGGTTTCACATGAGAATGGCGCGTTAGTCTTTTCTTAGCATGTGGACTAAATGACCAATCGGAAGCGCCACATTTTCTACTGAAGAACGTCGATTGGTTGATTAAAAGGCAGCACCTTCTAAACCCCACGCCTCAGATTTCAATATAAATACCCCAAATAACTTGTATCACGACAATAGGATTAATTATGTGGATTAGTTTTTAATGCAATAATTTTAAATGGATTAGTTTTAATGTCCTGAATTTAAATGCTAGGTCTCCACTTTGACACAATAATTGCTATTTTTTTTTATTTGCATTCTTCGTTTTATTACTATTGATTGTTTTTAAAATTAAATTGTTGAGGATAACTTAGTGTTAATTGCCTTCTTATATGTAGTTATTTTATTGATTACAGACCATCACAGTTTTTCACTTTGAATTATGCATACCTGAGGAAAGAGAAAGTCATTCTAGTAACAGGCACTAGTTTTTCGGCTTAGTAAACACTTGCATCTGCATTTTCAGGCCAAGATATTTTCCGTCATAGGCGTCTCCTGCATTTTCAGGCCATGGGAATGGTCCGTAATTTTCCCGTCCTGTCACTCACTTCACGCATGATCGTCACGCATTTTCCAGAACTGAATTTTGAAAGCCACGCCAGGTCGTAGACTCGTCGATTTTCCCGTCCTGCATTTTCAGGCCGCAGTCAACGTGTTGGTCCGTCATTTTCCAGTCCTGCATTTTCGTCGTTATTGTTATTTTTGCCGGCGTCATTTTCGCCGTCCTGACCTTTTCCCGGGCCCATCAATCGTACTTGCAATTATTCTATTTCTCCGCAACGAGCACAAAATTAGAGGTGAACTAGTCGCAGGGACCCTAGGCAATGGTGTCGTCGTTAATCAAAGTCATTAATCATTAATATGACTTTTAGAACAGAACCATTTTAGATAAACCCGGGCGCAATTATAAATAATCACTAAGGCAAATGACATTCATGCAAAGCCGACAAGTTTTATCTTTAATTAATTCTTTCCATCGCTCCTGTAGATAAAGAGCGTTAGTTAGTAGTTTGCCAGCCGCCGTCAATCGCGCAGCCTCTGTCAAACAGGCGACGATCTTTCAGCGGCCAAACTCTCTACACTTGATAAAGACCGAACAGTATTCAGGAACCATAAATCGCTTGCACGGTTTCGAACAGCGCTATCTCTCGGTTTTGGTCTTACTAGTTATTTAATAATTTTACAGAGATGTAGTCTTAGCCTAGCGCGTGCTCTGAGTTGTTTTACATGAATTAAAAATTTATTAATTAATTAAAATTAGTACAAAATTACATTATTATAACGCTAATTAATTAGATAAAATTTTTAACTAACAAGTTTATACAGTTACTTGCAATCAGCCTGGTCAGGTACTAATAATAATAATAATAATAATAAAGCATAATAATAATAATAATAATAATCTCTGTCACAAGCACTAATAATAGCTAATAGTAATGCTGAAGAACTATGTGGTCTTGTCCGTTGGTCAGCAGATCATATTTTTAAAACAGCCTATTAAATCTTCAGGGGCATAACCAGGCAAACAATACCAAGATCAAAGATAGAGCTTTTGGAGGAATAATATACCAAGAGGGAGTCTGAGCTGTTTTGCTCATTTTTTAACTTGCCAAGCCAGTTTATTTAGTGGGTTCCACGCTTTGTTTTGCGCCTATTCACCATATTGATTCTCCTCAAACATTCGAAGACCGTTATTCTTTTAGCCTGTTTGTATATCAATTATCCAACTTTCAATGATTCTTTTATTTAATTATTCAATTATAAATTATATGAAACGTATTCTTCCTCCCACTGGATGTCACCTATCGCAAACGCAATGTTTGACTCAACAAATCGTCCACGGCTGGCATTCGACCTGGCCTACAGCCTCAAGCTCAGCGTCTTCCTGCTCCAGGTCATTATTCCTCCAAGATAAAGTATATATATTTGAGTGCAAGGTGCCTCGTGTTTTAAGTTTGCATTTTGCTGATTATAAAGATGAGAAAAAGTCTTAGAGGTAAATGCAAATTATATGTACAAATAAAGTGACAGTTATAACAGGCAAATGCGCTACGTCTAACTTTGTGAAACATTTGGAAAGGAAGAACACTGACAGGCTAATAAAAATTATTACTAATAATTAATTTATGAAGCATTCCGGAGTAGCCAATCAAGCCATTCAACGCCTAGTCAACTGTGGTGGTATTTTGATTGTTCACCACTGTAATGAACTAATGAATTGACATTATGACTACGGTAAGCCTCGTTGCTAATTTTTTGTGTCCATTTTATTGAATAACTGTAACAGACAGCCACCCATTAATAAAGTGTAGGCCTACTTGCTGTTTGTACTTGGCTATGAGCACCGGTACTTGTACTTGTACTTGAGGCTTTGGTACTTGTACTTGTACTCGTACTCGGAAGTTTTTAGAATGCATGTACTTGTACTTGTACTTGTACTCGAAGTTTTTAGAATGCACGTACTTGTACTTGTACTTGGAGGTCAGGTACTTGTACTTGTACTTGTACTTGAAGTAATGTGTACTTGCTACATCTCTGCTTACTTACTTACTTATTTACTTACAAGTCGTGCAGCACCATAACAGCCGTGTTCAATAATTTTCACAAATTCTGTCGACGCCTTTCAACGAGGACTCTCGCTCAGACAAAAGTCTCCTTCCGCTTTACATTTCAGACTTTCTCTTTGCGGATTTATTCAACTGTATGAAAACTCGGCAAAATAATTATTAAGTTTTGGCTGTTAACTGATTCTTAGCAGTTGTTTCTGGGTTCCCGTTCATTTCGACGAAATTCATTTGGTCGTCGATTTTTGTGTCGAACTCATAGGGTTACCAGACGTCCTTAAATGATAAGGACAGTCCTTAAATTCCGTTGCCCCGTCCTTAAGGGCGTTTGTCCTTAATAAGGACACAAAATGTCCTTAAATTTCATTCGTTTGTCCCTAATAAGACACAAAATGTCCTTAAATTTCATTAAAAATAGTGACTACCGATTGCGGACATTACTCTAGATTAAAATGACTTTTTTATTGATTGATATTGATTGCTAAAACTGGTCATCATTAGTTCTTTATGCTTTTTTTGCGTCCGTTTCGCCCTAAAAATGTCCGACAAGCAAAAAAAGCTAGTCATCACTAGTTTTTTGTGCTTCTATAACGTCCTTAAAAGTCTGAGAAGCCAATGTGTTTTGTGTGTCCTTAAATTCTTTCCAACTGGTCTGGTAACCCTACGAACTCAATAATTGTCGGAAATTATTTCGTCGCCGGTAAATTTCGTCGCCTTTTCAATTGGTCAAAGTTGTTATGATTGAGAGTGCGATGGTAGAAATGTATGTCGTCGAATGCATTTGGTAGTAAGTAAGTAAGTAAGTAAGTAAGTAAGTAAGTAAGTAAGTAAGTAAGTAAGTATTAAGCTAGTAAGTGAGTAAAATCACGACAAAGTGATTTTCGACCAAATAATTTTCGACGAAATTATTTTTGACGAAACGATTGGCGACAAAATCACCTTATTTCTGAACTAATGTTTTGAATGCAGATGGTTACATCAGTGGTTTTCACACAGGCTTACTTAGCCTCATAAACCGCTTAAAATCACATTATTATTATGTATTAATGTCGATGTGCAATGTGATCACAGCGACATTACTTCAGAAACTGTTTATTTACTTGTGGTTAATTAATTATAATTGAAACTACATTTGTTCGACGGTGCACTGAGTTAAGTCATGCCGGGGAAACATACAGTAAACCTATGCTGCCCACGCGTGAATGTTTTGCGGATGATATGGTCTATCTTAAATCCTACGCGGCTATGAAATAATATGAGGATTTAAAAAGAGAATAACTTTGAAATGCTAGTGTTTTGAAATATTTATCTCAAATGCACGTATTCTCTTCAAGCAATATCTAGTCCACATAAGAATACGAGTCGATGCTCGCCCACTGTCTAATTCAATAGCGAAGCGTCGTCGTCGTCATCATAGCTGTTCGTCGTCGTCATCATTTTCGGCGTAGTCGTCGTAATGACTTCCGATGAACCTTGTAAGTTGGTCTGAAAGCTATCAGAAGATCGCGCAAATTGCGGAAAATTCTAGGAAGACTGTTATTTAAAAGGAAAAGAAACAGCCAGTAAAAATATTCAAACTCCACACACACACACACACACACACACACACACACACACTCACACAGACACACACGCACACAAAGATACACACACACAAACACCCCCTCCCCCACACACAAACACCCAACTCACTTTCTCTGACGTACGGCAACGGAAAACCAGTACACGCCATCGCAACTTGGGTCTTGCCAATCAAGTACGGTAGACAGTAGCGGCCTAGTATACGTGTATAGGCTTGGCTTCCATCATTCATGACGGCGTCTTTACTGCAACGTGTTTTCGACCACACCCCTTGCAGATATAATAGACTCGGCGCCATCACGCCTTCCAAGCCGGCCAAGCCCGCAAAAGCTTGGAAACGGTTGCTAGGCAACGATGATTACAATGTAGTCATTTATTTATTAGGCAGACGGCGTTGTCTATAAGAAAAACACTATTAATAAGCGATGGCAGACGACGCCGACAAAGCAGCCGCGTTCGTTTTTCGTCAGGCGTCGAAGTCACGTGTCACGGGTCTGTCTGTCTGTCTGTCATTGAACTGTCAGCCACTTGTTTCTCGTAGTTAATTGCATTTCGTGTTGCTGCGTTTGGAAGATTAATTTTTCGCGGCGATATCGGTAGTTGATTCCATCCAGGTAGAGTAAACTGTGCCCGGAGACGGTGCGCAACCTGGACAGGTGAGCTGCGAACTCTCGGCGATTGACCCATCGGTAGACGGCGCTTCGTTTTCCAGGCGTACTTTGGAAAGGATGGTTTAATGGGACGATTGGAAAAGGTTAGACGTCACGGCATCGTATATATTGAAGACTATTTGAATTGTAATCTTACATGCACAGATAAAATCTGTGTTACTTCTTGATTCCCTGAAAATGAGTACTTAATGTTACGCTAAAGAAATTTTGTGTTTACTTACTTACTTACTTACTTACTTACTTACTTACTTACTTACTGACTTACTTACGTGGACGTGCTACATTTAGTTTATTGCAATAAAGGTCTTTGTTGAAGTGCTTTTATATGATAATTCTTCGAGTGCGTATTCATAGTAAGTGAAATTTTAAGTAATGCAGTGTTTTGGGAAAACTTGGATGCAGACTTTTGATTAAGACAAACTGGACAAGACACTGAAATCGTAGGCGTTGAGGGATGCATTTCCGTTTATTCCAAAGTGAGAAGTAAACCTATTTCGTAGACAACTTTCTTATATCGTATATTTAAGATGTTAGAAACATTGTTCGTTGCTTGTCAACATTCTTCTTAGAGTTAAAGTTGCAATCAGAAGCTGCTAGAATTAGTTACTGTTTGGCGTTTGCAAAGTTTTCACCCCTGTTTTCCCGGTTTTATTGGCCTGCATTGCGATAACCGTTGTGCAGCCGGCGGTGGGTTCGGTGGTGTATCTATTGTCAATTGATATTGAGGGTTCGAACTCTTTCGGAAAACAAGATAGTTTGTGCATAATAGACGCTACACAGTTTAAAGAATGAAGGCTTGTGTGATTCACTTGTATTAAGGCTGTAGATCGCCATTTACAGAGCAGATTTATTAGCTACCGTATGTCTGTTATATTGAGAGCAGAAAATTGCATCGAAACTCTCCCTAAGTTTTCAAAAATAGAATCTTAAACTAGGACACGAAGGAATATTGCATGCGACGTACAGACAGCGGCGGATTTACCACAGTACAACTGGTACATCGGCACCGTGCCCACCTGTAAAATTAAAATGTAGGACCCACCTTTTCTATTAGCAATATTTTTAATGATTATTAATATTTCTTTCTTTAAATAACTTTATTCTCGGAATATAAACTTTCGTTTAAAGATGAAAAACAAAAAAGGTCATAACCACTTATTCACACTTGATCTGTAAATTTGTAACTTTTCCGAAAGTTTTCTGAGATTTTGAAAAAAGAATCTAAAGTTACATCGACACTATATAGACTATTGGTTCACAGAATTTTTGTCCCGTGGGTCTCCGTGGAAATATGTGTACCGGACCTTAAAAAATCGTTAATCCGCCACTGCGTACAGATGTTGGTCTAATACAGGGTTTGTTGTCGGTCGGAGAATTCCCGGAAAATTGCGACGCTCAAAAGCAGCGTCGAACGCCACAGACACGAAGCGGCCGCCAATCAAACGAAGCGCTGTTCTCAGTCACCACAGAAGACAGCGACAACGACGAAGACGTTAATAATTGCTCCGACGTGACGGTAATAACCCATGGCAATGAAGATCTTGGGTCATTAGTGTAGACAACGAGTCAGCCAACGTCGCACTCGAAACGCTCCTCCTCCTCCTCTCCTCCTCCTCTCCTCCTCCTCCTTCTCCTCCTTCTTCTTTACGTTGTCGTCGTCGTGTGCCTTTGAATGAATTTCTTTCACGGTTGAGTTCGTCATACAACTTGACCGTCGTGAGGGTGCTGCAGCAAACGAACGAAGTTGGATTAGAAGTGGTCTGTAATAATAGTTCCACACTCTGCTCTTCACTCGCTGTCCACCGCCCGCGAGTCACGAGAAATCTCGTCTAATCAACAGTTTCGACGACTTTTTCCAGATCCTTCTCACGTTTTGAACGTCCTTCTTCTTCAACAACAACAACAACAACAACAACGACGACGACAATTCTCTAGAATTCTTTCAGTTTATTGTTTGGTTCGAGAGAAAGTTACATTCCACACTGTGTCTTATTGTCTGTTTCTGACATTCACATATCAGAGTCTTCGAGAAATCTTGGCGTCATCTTCGACTCCATTTTACAAACACATTGATACTGTAGGCGGGTCTTCTTATTATCGTATTCATGACCTACACAGAATTAGGCACCGTGTTCCTTCTAATTTACCTATTCTACTAGCCAACGCTTTAGTATCCAGTCGCCTGGACTGCTGTAACTCTTTCTTTGCAGGTATATCAAAATCCTCTCTTCAACGTCTTCAAAGAATACAAAACTCTATCTCGAGTCATAACTAAGGCTCCGAAATACGATCGCATAACTCCTGTACTCAAATCACTTCATTGGTTACCAGTCAGGCAACGAATTGACTTTAAAATCTGCTTAATGGTCCACAGGATGCTACATTCAAACCAACCATCATACCTCCGGGGGGTGTCCTTGCTTACTGTCCAGGTTCATGGACACTCAACCGGATCCTCAGATGCCTTAACTCACACTTGCGCTGCTCTTGGTAAGCGCGTTTTTCAGTGGCTGGAAGGAAAATTTGGAATTCACTCCCTGCATTGGTCA
The DNA here is from genome assembly GCA_018105865.1 of Metaphire vulgaris. NCBI lineage: Eukaryota > Metazoa > Annelida > Clitellata > Crassiclitellata > Megascolecidae > Metaphire > Metaphire vulgaris. The sequence continues at coordinate 14,164,644 of CM030832.1, forward strand.
GCTCCACTGAGTCTCTTAGGAGATTCTAATCCCGACTCAAAACTTACCTGTTCTCTATTGCCTATCAGTGGTTCTCACTAAGGACAACCCATCCCGGACCACTTTAAACCTTGCTATTATTATTATTATTATTATTATTATTATTATTATTATTATTATTATTATTATTATTATCCGCCATAACTGGGACTGGAAATCCGACTGACTTATTGGATTCGACAATGGGGAATTACGACTCAGACCAAGTAGCGATCATAGACTGATGTCAAGAACACGATTAAAATTGCGCTATAGGAGTTCGATGATGATGATGATGATGCTGATGATGACTAATTCTTTTTACGTTTGATTATATAAATATTTAATACTTCTGATGAAAATTGTGGCACTCACATGCTCGATTTATCTGTTTCTCTGCAACTTCATTCCATTAGAAAAGTTTTTCACTAATTAATTAAATTTGGTCTGTAACTCGACTTGTTTGAAGCTGCTTCCAATCGTCTAACGGTCTGTCTGGGCGTTCGTATTTTAAGACATCATAAGCCAGACGCGTCTTATTTTTTGCATCTATTTTAATTCTCATTTGCCCTAAAGTTAATAGCCGCAATGACGATTCACTCAATATAAATCACAATATTCTATTAATGTACCGCGGACGTGACATGTGACGTCTGTCTCGTACACTGTATATATTTAGTCAGTCAGTATTAACGCACAGTTAGTTGTTCGCCAGGACATGTCAATCTGATTCCTTAGTCTTTCGATGTTTAATAAATTGTCTTCAGTACTGCCGTGACGATATTAGAGAGAAAATAGAGAGAACTTTAAGTCATAGATGTAATAAACGTTTTTTACGTGTTTTAACGTTCCTTACTTTTGCTAACGTTTTTTATAAGAAAAAATGTCGGCAAAATAAAAACACAGATTTTCCGAATCTAGCTACAACTAGCTAATTAATTAGCTTTCTGCCGTTTAGCTATAGAGTATAGTCAATTGCCTATTAGCAGGTCATGCAGCTTTACTTACTTACAACATAAAGTAAGCAATTTATGCCAGTATTATTGCTGTTTATTTAATTTCACTGTCGTTTTGCACAGTGTGACTTGATTGGTAATTCCCCGTGGATGGGTAAGGAACATTCCATAATCTCACTCAGATAAACGTCTGTAAGGTTTTTTATTTTTGCGACGTTTTTTACGCTTTTAACGTTTTTGATATTATTTTTCCAACGTTTTCAATCTATGCTTTAAATATGGGTAAATTTCTTCATTTCCACGTTCAATTCGAATCAGGCAGAATTATAGGACGAACAGAATGATTATTATTTTAAAATGAATTAAAAGACCGGAGAATCGAGAAAAAATAATTATACTATGAGGCTGAAACACATTCCGCAAAGAGGCGAAAACTCTTAAGATGGCGCAAATCTTTAATCTGTATATCTACAGACCTACTGATCTATGCCACTTGCTGCTGCAGGTGATGATGATGATGACGATGATGCTGATGATGACAGTAAGAACGACGATGTAAATGAAAATGATAATGACGACGATCGTCGTAATCGTGATCATTCTTCACGATTTTTGTTTTAAGAATAATCGAGATCGTAGTTCTGTATTATTGTTGCCTCTGTTTTCGCGTGATTGAGATCGCGACAGTAGTGGAAGCAGTCGAAATTGAATCGGAAATGAGGGAACGAAAACGAGGCTCTGACGCCGAATCCAACAGGTGTCGCCGTCGCACGACATCAAAACCGCAGAAGTAACGCCTCTCCCGCTGCCGTATACGCGGAGAAACGCCAAAAACGTAATCCTGCCGCACGCGATTTCCACTGCAATAGCAAAGTTCGTGACCGGTAATACTAATGCAGATGCTATGGGGCTAGGCGCTAATGGATAACTGTGTAGACGCAGCTTGTTTGACATTACGACAAATTTCCCATCAGAATTAAATATTTACACGCACGACGAATTGCCGGAGGATGAAGAGAGGACAACTGCTCAGTGTTGAGGATGGCTGGCGATAATAGTTATAATAATGTCTAATCAATGTATGTGCTTAATTTTGTTTCTGCATATAAAGACTTTGAATTATTGGCAGACAGTAGACAAACACTGACGCACGTTGTGGGAGAGTGTGTCCCTGAATCGACTTTCCTGGAGGACACAGACGCTTACACCAGCCACGGGCTCAGCCTGATAGCGTTTCCTGTCTTTAGGAAGAACAGACGAAGAACACAAGAGCACAGATAGCTACTCTAAGATAAACCATGAAGATATTCTGGTCTTCTGATTTCACAATAACCATTAAATGAACGCTTTCACTTTCTTTACAGTAAGTGTTTGAAGCCCCTGTTTATTCTCCCATTGACTGTCCTCGTATGGCGGTTTAACCCATATATGCCTAACTTTTTATTTCCTCGCTATATTGAAATATTTAGTCAAATCTGCGCCTAATAGCCTGGAACTTATTTTCTGGAAAAACGGATGGCCACATAAATGTTGATCCTTTATAAAGGATGCTAGGCACTTATGGGTGCATAAATGTCAAACTAATACGTCCACGAATCAGTGTGCAAGCATTGTATCAAATTGTTTGATTTTTCTTAAGAACTTCATGGAATTTGTTATAAACAAACAAATGCATCAACTGAATCTTCCAGATGTCATGTGCCAGCCATCAATTAGCACCAGGAATTAGCAATAAGCGGTTAGCATCACTCTCGATGAAAGTCAATGAAGCAGTCTTTAGGTTGTAAGCCAACATTGCACTTCAAGGCAAACAAAATGGGCCTTCTTCTTGTAAAGCTGACTTACTTTCTCCTTTTCAATGTATGAAATCAGATGGTCTTTGCCATCATAACGGACACTCGACTGAACCCTTCTGTCTAGAACCATTAGCTGCCCAATCGGTCCTCTAAGTTGGAGTCTCTAAGCATAGCACTTGTTTGACTAACAATATCTCATCTGAAGGACAGATAATTGAGGCAACAAGAAGTATCTGCAGGTGATAGTTTGTATATGTAATAAGCATTCTGAGTAGCAACATCGACCATTTGGATAAATAGTGGCCATCACACTTCTTGGACCTGAGGGAAATTCTGTAGCAGCCCACATTCTAGCGCATGTGATCCGTGCCTTCCATGTGCAGATTGTAGTATTTGATGGTTGCTGGCTGTATAACTTCTATCACCTTCTTCTGGGCTGATGACCATCTTTTCACTTTCTCAACTGGATGAATGTCATGCAAGTTGGAAGCCATGGTCTGAGGGCTGTTGTCATGCCATTGGCTGATGATGAATTTTCGGTTTCATAAAGTCAAAGTGTCCTCTTTCTTTCTTCTTCATGTCAGATGGTGATATAAAAAGGGCATCTGTCCGTTCAGTTGATCAGAGTGCCAGTTGCTCCAATATTCCTGAGAGTGAGGTAATCCAAGAGTCGTGGCAATGTGGAAAAATTATCAAAATACAGTCTGTAAGTTGGCCCAGGTGGCAAAGATTTGGTCAAAATTATGACAACTGACCCTCCAAGACCCAGATCTTGGGGTGCCATGGGACCTTTGCCCTGGTAGAGCTCAAACTGTGATGTGATGCATGTAAATCGTGTAAGCCCTTCAGACCAATGGTTGATGTATACTGTATAATGTGTGACCCCAGATATGCCTAACATCCTTTATAAAGGATCGTACAAATCTGGCACCTAAAAAATCTTGTGCAGAAAATATGACGAAACTGCCATTGACCTGAGTAGTAATAGATGTCAAATCACATTGTTGAACTAAATTTAGCTCTTTATGGTGAACTTTTAGAAAAATTACAATATACCTTTTGTCAGCTACAGTTACAGGTGACAAAAACAGCTTTCAACTCTGAATCAAGATTTAAAATGTGAAAATATTCAGAGCCAAAACACTTTTCTTAAAAGGTCACTTATTCAGTGAAGTCAATATAGAATTGCAATGCAAAAAATCTTCATTGGCATAAATAAGTAAGTAAAAAATCAACCATCCTTTATAAAGGCTCGTAGGCATATATGGGTTAAGTGTGAACGCCCATACTGTACATCAATCATCATTCCCTTTTCATTCCTTTTCAATTCTGTTGTACTATTGTTTTGTTTTGCCCATCATTCTGTCTTACTGCTTACAGTTCCTAGACTTCTTCTTTACGCAAGTTCTACGCCCTCTTTAGAATCCAGCATCTTCAACGTTATTGAAGATGTTCACGACCACAAATATTTCATTATCCGACAAGTTTTTGAAGTCAGGAAACGATCCAAGTTTCTCGCAGATCTGGCAGACCAGTAGAAAAGCGATAGATGAAGTCGAACACCCCCAGAAATTTAGTTCAATCTTCAGCAACAGTCCTGCGCATGCGCCATCTTCGCGCATGCGCAGTTCGATTCGGTTTCAGCTGAAAAAAGCAGTTTTCCGATCGAACGCGATGACCACTGACCGCCCGATTGACTAGTTTTCTGGCTGTCTTGACTGACTGACTGACTGACTGACTGGCTTGTTATGGCACAGTGAGACAGCGTTCCGTGTCTCTGCATGAGGTTCGGCGAGTTCGTTCAGTCTTTTATTAAGCTAATCGCGGCGACAGAACAGCTGCTGACGAGAAACGGCGTCGATACACGTTAACATTAATGCTTCGTTTGGTTGCGTCATTCGCTGCAACAGACGGCTAATAAGGGCAGTTTAATTGCAATTTAGGATAAAAGAGAAACGCCATCTCAATGCACATGCATATGGACCGAACATTTGACGTGTTCTAGCGTTTCAGACAACCGGCCATTGCAGTGGCGTAGCCAGGAATTTCTCGAAAGGGGGTTATGATTCCCATGATTCCCAGCTTCATAAAAATCCTGACAAGCAAAAAATAGGCTGTCAACTATTATTATTTTGCTTGGTTAAGACCGTTAAGTGAATTATACATGTATCTGAGCGCGTACAACTATAGGCTTTTTATATTTTTATTTGCTTCTTTTTTTCTTTTTCGCTACCTTAAACCCGATTTTGGCGCCCCTCCACTCATGGAATAATAATACGCAATGAAGAATTTTTGGTCGGGCAACCAAGGGGGTTTAACCCCAACCCTCCCCTTGACTACGACACTGGGCCATTGCCTTAGTCACCGGTCGGTGAATTGAGAGAGAGAGAGAGAGAGAGAGAGAGAGAGAGAGAGAGATACTGATGGAAAGGTAGCCATGCCCATCCACACACAGTCCAGTGGTCGCCATAGATTGTGGACAAAATAAATTTTGTCGCACTGAATATGAAAATCGACGTCGTCAATAGCAACGCCGTCACGACGTCACGTACATTGGATATCCTCGGTTCATTTAGCGTCTTTTATCCGAATCGGTAGTAGACATGCACACGTAATAGAATGTGTCACTTGACGTGCGTCATGTGACGCCTATCATGACATATATTTAGCAGTTAAGTCGTTCGTGTGGGTAGTTACACTATGCAATTTAGCGCCTGTCAACAACAACAGCAACCATTAGTCATAATCTCATCTAGTCACTGCCGTTAGTCAATTCTTGCATATTTGGAACAACTGCCTAATTTGACCATTTACGATGCGTTCCTGTATGTCACTGTAGTCGATCTTCTACTTCTTCTTCTTCTTCTTCTTCTTCTTCTTCTTCTTTTTCTTCTTTTTCTCTTCTTTTTTTCTTGTTCTTGTTCTTCTTATTCTTCTTCTTTCTCTTCTTCTTTTTTGTTCTTCTTCTTTTTTGTTCTTTTTTGTTCTTGTACTTGTACTTGTTCTTGTTCTTGTTCTTCTTCTTGTTCTTCTTCTTCCTCCTCCTCCTCCTCCTCCTCCTCCTCCTCCTCCTGACTATTGCATGTCTGAAAAGACAGAACTAATGCGTTTGACGACGGAAACAGATTACGTATCTGTGTAGATGAACGTGAAGCGGAACGGATTGACTGGAAAACTAATGGCGAGCGTTTACGACTAATTTTCTGAGATTTTGACGTAGATGATGACGTCACTGTCTTCTCTCTTGACCAAGCTTATTTGCGCATCAATCGTTCTACAATCGTGCGAATCATTGTGAAAATTCAAGCAGTTTAAACCTTTCATTTAAAATAATTTCGAGGAAGCAAGTAGTAGGGCCTAAATGACAGGTGTATATGCGTGCGTGTGTAAACAGAGTCTGCCTGGGAAAATAATGCTATCGTCCTATATTCAAACCCAGTCACGAGAGTTCTACCGAAGAAAATAAAATATTCAGATAGAACAAAAGATATAACAAATATAACAAAAGACTACTAGTATATTCTGTCGATTTAGAACCATCTAATTGTGTGCCTATTTGTCTTCGTGAAAGGTCTTTTGTCATAAGAAAGTTTTGCTCCTCATACTGTATAGGCCTATATCAAATGTCTGCTTTCTTCCACATCACTATATACTTGTTTTTAGAAGCCGTCTTTGGTATCGAATATGCAATTTTACGACTTTATCGTTGCAGACATAGGTACACGTTGTATATGATATCAGATTCCGTTATCAGATTCGACTTGGCCTGAAACCGATCGTATTTCTACTGATGTCATTTGGTGTAATTCTCGAATTTTGCGAACAATCCGTGGCAGTGGCGTAGCCAGGATTTCCGGAAGGGGGGTGTTTGAAAACAAATTTCGTCGATGACCGCCAAGGGGGATTTTCACCCCAAAAATCGCCTAAAAAATAAAAATTGCATGGAAATATACATAAAATTTTTTCCCGCCGTCCAAGGGGGGTTTTTACCCCCGCCCCGTGGCGTGATTGGCTTTCCGATGCTTGTTGCAATGGAGGTTGTCTAGATGACTGTGTGTAGGAACGGTTGCTTCTAGAATCGGCGCTACAGAAGTCGAAGGAACGGAGAAACTAAGACCGATCAGCTCTGATCAGACGCTGAACTGAATGACAGTTTTAGGCGTGCCATGACAACTACGCAAACACAAATTTTAAACTCTTTGTTCAAGTATTTACGTGATGAACAGAATTTTCAACGAAGCTAGGTAGTAGTTATTTTCAGTCGTCCTTTGAATCTGCTGTCATTGCATTCTAAAAATAATGATCAGTCTTAAAATCTTCCTAATCATTCATTCATATTTGCGGTGGCGTAGCCAAGATTTCCGGAAGGGGGGTGGGTTGGTTTTTGGATTTGACCGTGACTAACTTTGCAAAAATCCTGACAAGCGAAAAAAACGTTATCACCTCTAGTTTTTTAGTTGACAAGCAAAAAAAACGTTATCACCTCTAGTTTTTTAGTTGACAAGCAAAAAAACGTTATCACTTCTTATCACCTCTAGTTTTTTACGTGACAAGCAAAAAAACGTTAACACGTCTCTTTTTTACGTTACAAGCAAAAAGGTCCGGTCCTCGCCTCTTACTTAAACTTTTACAGTCTATAGCCAAAAGGGTTTTGACCCCCAAAGTCGCGTCAAACAAAAATGCATGGAAACTCATTAAAAATATATTATTTTCGGCGGCTTAGGGGTTTAAGCCCCAACCCCTTGGCTACGCCACTGCATATTTGAATAAGCCAGCAATAGATATCTTTCATTAGAGACAGTACCACAATTGGACAAAATGTTCGAAAAGCGATTATGATAAATTCGTTTTCATTAGGCCTATCCACAAGAGACTCTCTCAACTCTCTTGAATCATTATGAAAAGTTGAAAACATTTGCCAAAACGTAAAATCGCGCCGTTTTTTCAAGCATAGGCACCTTGAAGACAAATAAACTTTTTGGCCCCTAAACCGTCTATAGTTATCTGTACAGTTACACACATTAGCACGTAATATTTCTGTTTTAGTAACATGTCATAAAATGTTACTTTGTTTAATGAAATGCATCAAGACTGGAACACAATTTAAAAAAATTATTTATAATCAACGAATTTGAGCAGGAAGGTTGCAGCTGTGACCAGATGGTCCCCACTCCGGAGGTCAAAGATTTCCAGGGTCCCCATTTTGTATCTCTGTACTCCACTGCATAGTCACCGCTTGAAATTGTTCGGAATTGCGTCCACTGTTCATGGCACAGTTTATAGGCTGGATTCTAAAAGATCGATTTTACACTGACGCGTGCAATGCTCTGTGGAGAAAGAGTGCAGGATTGTGGATTTGCAATTGAAGGGAGGGAGGAAGAAGGCAGAGTGGGTTAGTCGCTGGAGCGGCAGGCTGCCGGAGCGGTTGGTTCAAGCCCCGTTAGCGCCCCTTGTGGCTTTCACAGGCAGTAATGCGTCGCGGTTGTTGACGTTTGAGGCTCAACGCACTCTTTCTACTCGTCTTTCGCCGGAAGTTCTCCGTAGCATATGAGACCACAGACAGACAGACAAACGGACTGACAGAGAGAGAGAGAGACAGACAGACAGACAGACAAACGGACTGACACAGAGAGAGAGAGAGAGAGAGAGAGACAGAGAGACCCTCTGTTGAGAGGGAGAGCATGGAGCGTCATGCCGAGCGAGTGACGGCGTCTCAACAGAGCAGATGAGCGCAGTAGAAGAGCCTCGATTAGATGCCATCTGCATCCGTCGATCTGTCCGTTGGTTTCCGGTGCGTTGAGAGTCATTAGCGTCTCTCGCAAAAAGGTCATTCCCTGCCTCTTCCACCTCTTAGCATTCCATTCAGTCTATTGCACGCCTATGTCTACAAGTAGTGTCACCATTCTCCTCTCTCTTTCCATTTTCTCTCTCTATCTGTCTCTGTCTGTCTGTCTGTCTGTCTGTCTCTCTCTCTCTCTCTCTCTCTCTCTCTCTCTCTCTGTATCTCTCTGTCTCACTGTGCTTCTCTCTGTCTCAGTCCATGTCTTTGTGTTTCTCTCTGTCTCTCTCTCTCTATCTCTGTCTGTCTCTATTTCTGTCTGTCTTTATCGCTGTCTGTCTGTCTGTCTATCTCTGTCTGTCTGTCTGTCTGTCTGTCTCTCTCTCTCTCTCTCTGTCTCTCTCTCTCTCTGTCTCACTGTCTCTCTGTCTCAGTCCATGTCTTTGTGTTTCTCTCTGTCTTTATCTCTGTCTGTCTCTATTTCTGTCTGTCTGTCTGTCTGTCTGTCTGTCTGTCTGTCTGTCTGTCTGTCTGTCTGTCTGTCTCTCTCTCTCTCTCTCTCTCTCTCTCTCTCTCTCTACAATTCCAACACAAGCTATCCAACGCGCCTTTTTAATATTTGAAAATTCTATATCCATGCAGTCTCTGCGATAACAATAATTCTATCTGAAGGCAAGCCCCTTTACTAATTAGCCTTACGTTGAGGTTGAATACGGCTTCGTAAACATTGCGTCATTGCGGGGCATTAATGTAAGAGACACTTCGACAGAAATTCTGATCGGAACTAATTTCTGTTGCTGCCCATTGTCTGTGCACTGTAAATGCAGTCTAAATTGGCATTGATTGGCTAAATGCTACGAGAACGCGTAGACCCAGTGGCTGTGGGAGACAAAGAATCGGAGGCGGGCGAGTGACTCTGAAATAAAGAGTAAAATTATCGAAATTTTATACCAATTTAACGGGAAGTTGTCAATTAAATCGACTTCTGGGTCGGTGATTCAACAGAAGCAAATTTGAAAGCGATATCACAGATCTAATTATAGACAAGCTTTTTGCTTCTCCTGTCGTAGTTGGTGAACCAGTTAAAGTCTATTTATTGCTTTTGTCGGTAACAAATTGACGAATGCCAAATAGACGAAATAATATGTTCGGCGCGTTCTTCTGGAGTCGTATCTCTAGCAACACAAATGACAGAATATAACTGCTATTAACAATATTGAAAATTCAGAACTAGGATCTGATGACCTTCTATAATTATAAAATAATAAAAGCGGTGAAATCTATTGTTGTCAGTAAAGAGCTTGCTAAATTAAAAAAACGACGCATTTTCACCTTAAATCTACAATTGAGGTCGTTTGAAAGTGGCTGAGAGAGAGGGGGCCGAGAGAGAGAGAAGTTGAAGCGCCAAATACCAGTTTGTCACCATCGACAATCTAAAAAATAAATATCGAGTTAATTGTGACAAATATCAATTGAACAACAATAAAGCAGAGAATTTTAAAAATGATTTTGACTATTTAATTAAGATGGAATGGTGGTCTTGATTTGGGAAAAGATCTGATTCATCTGAAAGTCTGAAAGTGCACAGTTTTGTCATCTAAATTGTGCAGTTAGACCAACGGATGAAGAGCCCACAATTTGTCTACGATTTGGATGTACAGGGATACAGCAAATACAGGGCACAACAAGGACTACGTTAAATTCAGCAAGAAAAGTAGAATTGCATATTTGCAAAAGCCAAGTCAGGAAATCGAGAGAAATCGGTAACAAAATTTAGGCGCAAATTAACTTGATTTTAACGATTCTGATAAGTTATCAGAGTTCATTTGGGTTCAAGGAAGGAAGTAAGTAAGTGAGTCAGTCGGTGCATGTGTGCGACTGACGTCATAGATGACGCCGCACGTGACGTTTCTTTCTTCTGCGTTCTCTTCCGATGACTGTGAAACGATTTCGTTGGCTTCTGCTTTGTGAAATCTCACCGTCAGACGCACGATGGGTCTTGTCTAAAACCCGGTGTCATCTCATTTGTAAAAGTTCTTCTCGATCTAGTAAAAGCTTTCAACAAACTATACGTGGACTCCGAAAGGCTTCGGCGCTGAAGCCGCTATAACCACGTCCTGCAAAGCCAAACGCCGAAGTCGGAGATCGCGCTGAAAGCTTCGAAGGAGTGATCCGTGCGTGCACTAAGAATTCCAGACGAAAAAAACGATTTGTCCTGTTTAGACCTATAGGTTGTCTTGACGGCGGCTTAGAAACGTAGCACTCTGAGTGGCCTTGCAGTGCAATGCAATTATACAAACTAATAGCGTTTGTGGTAGAGATAGCATCGCATTCCTAAAATATCCGTAAAAATACACTTCAATCGAGGAAGGACTTTTGCAGGCATGCCTTACTCTAAAGTTCCAAGCGGAGGAGGCTGTATTTTGGTCTACTGTATTTATGCACGACACTCGGTTTACGAAGACCTACTGTATCATAGACTCATAGTCTCGAAGTCCTGAATCACACAACATGCAAGCGTTTTGAAGTCAATACCTGAGTGTGATTATGCAATGTACCGGGCGAATGGTTACTTGACGCATTCGGGTAATTACCGTACAAGTAATAAGCATGTTAGAGTAAATGCAATGTCGGGATAACTCTGGCTTGTCAGATATCCCACCCAAAACAAATGATTGCAAGAGTGAGAGAGAGGTGAAGGTGAGCTACACAGGACGCAGGAAAGGTGGTCGTAGTTGGCGCAAGTGCTTTACCTTTTTACACTTCTGTTTCTGTCTGTTTGTCTGTCTGTCTGTCTCTCTCTCTCTCTTTCTCTGTTTGTCTGTCTGTGTATGCATAAATGCACCCCGATGTATTTAATTAGAAGTCACATTTCAGACGTATTTCCGACGTTTCCTGTCCTAGCGCCAACAGAATATTATCGGGATGCTGTCGTTGCCCCAGAAAAAAATTCATTTCCCTTTGACGCTTTCCTGTCGAAGGTAAGTCTCAGTTTTCCGTTTCCTTTATCGTTGAGTTCTCCTGCAGATCCTATAGTCCATCCCCCACATCGCAACCCTCGCCCCCACCCAAATCATATGCATGTATATGTGTATAGCACATAACGTCGGTGACTTCACACATGACAGCTGGTGATGACTACGACGCCTTACTAGTCACGAAGACCGTCGTCATACGAACCGTGCTTCCGGTGTGCAGTGCGAGAAGCTGAGATATTATGTCCGCTCGCGTAACATCGATCGTATTGTCTCTTCTCTACAGTTCACCATTCATCATCATCATCATCATCCGATGCCTAAAGACGAACGCTAGCAAAACTAACTCGTTGCCGCCGCCGTCGTCGTCGTCATCGTCGTCGTTGTCGTCATGGTTGGGATTGTCGTGATTTTTGCCATTCAACGACAGCACCGTAATAAAAGCCATCAGCCAAAACACGATATCAGCGCGATCGGTTACCTCCTCCTCCTCCTCCTCCTCTTCCTCCTCCTCCTCCTTCTTCTTCTTTTTCTTCTTCTTCTTCTTCTTCTTCTTCTTTTTCTTCTTCTTCTTCGATAAAACTCGGCCGTCATGAATACCCGTCGAATCGTCGATGCTTCCACGACGACGACGACAGCCAAAGGTCGCATTTCAAATTGAAGCCGGAATCATTCGAACCCTCCTCTTAGCTAATTGCACCCCTCTGCCCACCGACATAGATAACGCGAATCTAGAGATGCGCTCGCGTTCCTCCTCCTCCTCCTCCTCCTCCTCCTCCGCCGCCGCCGCCGCAGTCGGTCGTTTCATCTTTCATCGACATCCCGTCGCATTCCCACGGCCGGACAATGTTTCCGACGTTCTCTCCATTACGGATCCTCCGCGGAGGTCACGTGTTACAATTAGAAGGCCATCGGCGCATCCCCCTCGGTGTAACGGTAACCGCTGCAGCGTCGTCGTCCATTGAAGTGCCGTGCTGGCACGAGACCTCCGCGTGCACCGTACTCGCTCATTGATGATATAGCGCCGTTCCGACATATCGTCATGTACGAGATCATCCTAGCTCTATAGGATGACATTACGTTACACTATAGATAACAAAGCGCCGATCAATCGTCGTCTTTTTGCGCTGTAATCGCGCGACGCGTGATGCAGTGACGCAACTGTGGTGACGTCATTACCCGTCGCGTGATGCAGTGACGCAACTGTGACGTCATTGCCCGTCGCGTGATGCAGTGACGACGTGACGTTGCCCGTCGCGTCTCGTGACGTCATTGCCCGTCGCTGATCTCCCAACGACGTCAGCTGATCTCCCAACGCTTTGCATCGACGGCTGCTCATTCGGTAGAGTGCTAGCTAGCTAGATCTGCGTCGAGCAGGACTGTCTACCCGAAAGCGATAAGTTAGCAAGAGAACATTTGCAGCCGCATAATATTCTGATGACGCTGTGTCGGCGTTCTTGATTTTCTGCATGTTTGTTTGCATGTATGCATATAGAGAGTATTAGTAACACAATAGGTTATTCGTTATGCAGGTTATGTAGGTACGGGTGCACGGAAACGCAGCGCTAGAGCAGCCAACTAACTTAGTAGTGTACCGGATGTACTGTCTGGTATTTCCTTTTCCTGTGTTCTTTTTAACTTTTATTGTTTTGAACACGTGGATTGTCATTTCTCATTGCTCACAGTTTTAAAAATGGAAAAAAGCGTCATCGATATATTGATTAAAAGTAGAAGCTAACGGATATCGTTCAGAAAGTATAACGGAGTGAGTGAAGCGTGACCACACTACGAGAAGGTTGACGGAGATTTCAGAGCTTATCCACTTGCGGTGTTTGCTCTGGAGTTTTGCTTTGGAGTTTGTTCTGTGGTGTGCTTTTGAAGTGAAAGTCTAGGAACACCAATAACGGAATTAAACTTTAATTACTCGTACATTCATTACCATTTAACAGTCGAAACCTGGACGTGATAACATAGAAACAAAACTTAGCAGTAAATTACTACAGGCCTACTGTTGTTAATGTATGGATTGGCTTATACTGGGTGGACAATGAGGAGACGGAAATTGCTGGTGCGAGGATGGGTAGAGACGAGGACAAATGCGGCGGGGATGGGGTGGGGACGGGGAAAAGCGATGCGAGGATGGGGCGGGGACAGATAGAATGTTTGGGCGCGGGGTGGGGAATAGGGATAAAAAGGTAAGCAAGAATTTAACAGTTGGACGAAAAGCTAATTCAACTGCTTTAGGCCGCAAGATCGCTTAAAACTTCAAAAGAGAACTGGGTGATTATGTCTTCTTTGGCCTCGAGTTCACACAAGTCTTGAATTTCAACCGATTGCCACTATAGGCATAGCCATTGCTTTTTCCAGTGGGAGCTCACGGGATCGGCGTTCACAAACCTTTTTTGTCAGATTCTGGAAGTCAGTGGCGTAGCCAAGGGAGTTTAGAGGTTATCCCCTGGCCGCCAAAAACAAAATATTTTTAATGAGTTTACATGCATTTTAAATTTTTTGACGCGACTTTGGGGTCAAACCCCCCTTGGCTATAGACTGTAAAGGTTCAAGTAGGAGGCGATGACTTTTTTTGCTTGTCACGTAAAAACCTAGAGGTGATAAATTTTTTTTGCTTGTCAGGATTTTTGCAAAGTTGGTGTCACGGTCAAAACCAAAAAACCCCCTTCCGGAAATCTTGGCTACGCCACTGCTGGAAGTTGATATAATGCCCAATACCAGTATTCTGCATAACTAGTCTTGAAAGTTTTAGTGATATGTTAACTCTTTGAGTCTCTTTCAGTTTCTTGTAAAAGAAGTCGATTTTAAAGAAATATCCTGTAAATTAAAGTGTTCAGTGAACAAGTTCAATTATAATTTCTTACGACAAAACATGTGAAATGGTTCACAAGCCTTTTTCTATAAAAAAGCACTGGGTACACTGTATCTGCATTTACACGCAGCCCGGGGATGCGGAGCGTACCGGTGACACCCAGAAGAGGGGTGACACCAAACTAAGAATTTTTTTGCTTGTCACTCACCAACGTTTTCATCTACAGAAGGACGATAAACTTTTTTTGCTTGTCACCACATTTCCGCACCGGGTTGACACCAAGCCTAGGAACGCCACTGGGTATATAATTATCAAACTAGTCTGACGAATTCCCAATCCACGTTCTTTACGAAAGTTCTTCATATTCTCTCATTCGTTCTGTCTATTGGTAATCAAGATAATCTGCCGATGTGCCCGTGGACGGATCGCTGCGTTGCTTTGGGGCAAAAAAACCAGTTCAAAGCATCAAAGAAGATCAACTAGGTTTTCAGCCGTATATAAGCTACAGGAGCTGAGTAAGAAAAATTGGTGGATAAGACTTCGTGCGTTTGACGGATCGTCGTTACAAATCTGAAATAATCGTTTTCGTTTGATTGCAACAGCAGCTACTGCGTGCTTCTCTTTTCTTCTGTGCTCTACGATCGCATATCCTCGTGCGAGCGTATTTGAAAGTCTGAAACTAAGTGCATAATCAAAAACTGTTCTCAAACGTGAAACAGAGAGAAGAAAGGCAACACGGCCGTAGGCCTAAATCCGAATCTCTTCCGGGGGCTGTATTTGGGTTGGAAATCTACGAAATTTTTGGCGAAAAGCAAGGAGAGGCTCCTTGATCCAGAAACTGAAAGAAAATCGAGAAATTTTGATTAAAGACGGAATGAAGCATTACGGAAAGAGTAGCACGTATATAGTCACTCCGCAAATTCTGTTCCTCGTCCGCTCCGTCCATCTGTTCTGTGGCGCTGTTGCTCTTTTTTTGCAACGGGTATTGTCGTCGTTGATTGCTGCAACTATCTTTCTGCACCAAATAGGCTATTTAGTGATTATAGATTATAGTCTGCCGCCACCATGAGGGCGGGGCTTTGGAAAATAAAGACGGAAAAAATCAGAAAACAAACGACAAATGGTTTCCGCATTTTGTTTCTCTCTCTCTCTCTCTCTCTCTCTCTCTCTCTCTCTCTCTCTCTCTCTCTCTCTCTCTCTCTCTCTCTTCCTTCGCTTCTCCACCACAGCCGTCATCACTTTCATCATCGTAACCAATTTCATATCAATTTATCATAAATAATCATCATCATCATCGCCGTCGTCGCTGTCATCGTCACATTTCTCCTCTCTATTTTACAACTCGTCACTGCCATCATCGCTGAAAGAATGCTTCTCAATTTCTGATCAATTTTATGCAATAGTTTCTATAATTAATCTATAACTTTCATTAAGACTGGTCTCTAATTAATATTTACTAGTCAGAATCCGTTCGATTCCTCTCGTTTCTGCAATCTCAGTCTCACTGCTAGTAGAGATTCGCTGAATTCTACTGATCATTAGCTTAGACAGTGTCGTCGTCGTCTTCATCATTAAATTTGTCATTCAAATATTACTAATTAGTCGTCTCTGCTGGTGTACGAATGAGATACTACTGTGCGCACTATTAACACACGCCAAACGTATTCACGGAACGAAAGATAGACAGATAGACAGATACATGTAGATGGAGAGACAGACAGACAGACAGACAGACAGACAGACAGACTGACTGACTGACTGACTGACTGACTGACTGACTGACTGACTGATATCCTTAAAACGGCCCTGTGCCTACCCCCTCCGGAAAAATTTCTAAACGGCTTTGTGCAAATCCTACGATTGATTCCAGCCAGAATAGGGAGAGAAACGGTTCCTGTGATCACCATGGCTACCCCAATGTTGCATAATAATGTACTTTGTGTGGACAAAAGAAAACTCACCGAAAAAAGATGCGTGGAAGTCGATCCGCGAAGACATTGAGCCACACGCGAGCAAAGACAGACAGACAGTCAGTCAGTCAGTCAGACAGATAGAGAGACAGATATATAGAGAGAAACAGAGGGAGAAAGGAAGAGAGATAACCTACTTTCCGCTGAAAGTCTACCGGTAATTGTGATATGGAAGTACAGAATATAAATTTGATACATTCAAAATTCATTTTCAAAGACAACAACTACAACATTATTACGATTTTCAGTGGATATTGTCCGGCGTTTTTAATTACGAACGGACGGCGCTCTATCATCATCCGTCAGAGAGGGAAACAACAGGATGGAAGGAATAGACGTCGCGCGAACTTCAAGTTCAACAACAACACGGCACGAGTCGTAATATCCATGCGTTATAGGCTCCAGTGGAATCTCACCGTCTCCAGGAAATGAATTTCCGCGGAGAGATAGAGAGAGAGAGAGAGAGAGAGAGAGAGAGAAGAGAGAGAGAGAAGAGAGAGAGAGAGAGAGAGAGAGAGAGAGAAAGTGAAACGAATTAACGCGACGGCGAAGACAGAAGACGAAAACTCTCTCGCACAATAAGATATTCATACCCGTTTATAATGAAGTATACGAACGCCAATATTAACCGCATCAAGGCGAATTAATTGTCATGCACGCACGTGCAGAAACACGGACACAAGCACGCGTGCGTAGGTGACAGACCGTGCATGCGGAGTCTTTGTGCATATGGAAATAATTTGGCCAATCACGTAGAGTTTCAGTGCAAAATATTTACGAATATAGACTAAACCTTGACTCAGAATCCCAATAGCCTATCCCTGCGTATAACGTTACGTGCAGGCGCACTATAGGTTTTAGGTTACTCGCAGTGCTGTTATAATAGAGAAACCCGATAGCCTATAATGCCAATTGCCTTTATTAATGATTAGATCTAACTGTGCGTTCTGCATTAATGATGCCTCTAGATGATTCGGAAAAATGCAGCACAGACATTTTTTGCAGCAATCCTTGATTAGTACCGAATTAACCTCACCTGTTTGCTCGAACAACAGGTAGAGTTCTCATTAGCATCGTCTGATCTAAATGACCGGCGGAGGTGAAATACAACGATGTAAGATTTCTAGGTTTCATCGCTTTCGCCCAAAAGATGTCGCTCCCTGTGATCAACAGCATCTGCAGCCGCGGACATCTAAGGACACATCGAGCTTTGTAACTTTGCAGCTCTAATGTCTTTGAATGACACGCCTGAATAAGCTGGAAAGCAGGCCTGGGTTTCCTCTGATCCATCACCTGTAAAACGTCCACGTCCTTCGGCACCGTCTGTCAACGCCGCTCTGTTGAAGCGTGAAGCCAGCGGACGACGCGCTCCGCTCCAACGAACACAAACCAGAGAACTGATGTTTCCTCCGTCAGCATTTAGAGTAAATTGCTAGCAGTCGCAAATTATTTTCCTATTTCGAAGATTGATCTTTTGAACTTTTTGTGTTTTTTTCTGCACGACACTATACTTCGAAAAACAGAAAATAATCCAATCCAGATATTATGGAAGAGAACTGATTTTCTTGGGATAGACTGAAATGCAGATGTAAGAATAGGCTATAACTGGTTGCCATGGGACCCGTGCAAAGACAGTTTCTCAAATAGATTCAAACTACAAATAGACAGTTACTTACGTAGATTTCACAAAAGCTCCGTTATTTTAGAGGGACTTCCGTATAATTGTGTGTAGTTTAATGATAAACTGAAAATTCACTACTTCACCAAAGCTCATTGCTATTATTCACAGCCCCATTGACGTAATCAAGGGTCTACAAAGTACGGTCCGCGGGCCGGATAGGGCCTGCAAAGGTCTGTAATCCGACCGCGGCAAAAAATGGTTGACATGCGCAAATCATACTAAAACCTAATTTTGTCACAGATGCACCAGCTGCGCGTATCTTACAGTAGTTAAAGCCATTTCTTATTGCAACTGATATTCCGCAGTCTGTATTATGCACTGCATCGTAATTTGGCAATTAATTAGTCTTTTATTGACAGTTATTCATTTGCCGTCCATTTTGCTCAGTTTAATTTCTGTTTTCATTTGCCGTCCATTTTGCTGGCGGAAAAACTATGGAGACCTCTTTTGACCATCCACTCCGTCCGTCCATTCGCGCAGATAACTGGTCTTTCCCAGAAACAGTGTTTGTCGCTGTCGTTATCCAAATGTGGGTCGCAGGGATGAGTCTAATGGATCGCAGGGTAGCGCGAAATTAGAAACTTAAGTGTCATTAGATACAAAGTGTCGTTTCTAACCAACACCCCGTAATGTCACTAGTCTTGAAAAGTTGCGTGTAGGCTTAGTTTTAAAAATTCTAATACCTGTTCTACCTGTAAAATAATTGTCACTTTAGCAACCTTTTAGCTAACACTAAATTTGTAGGGTCGCGGCACGCTACAAAATCGCTGAAATGGGTCGCGGTTCCAAAATGTGCGGGAAACCGTGAAAAGTTTGAACGTTCCAAAGAAGCGAAACTTTGAGTTAGAATTATTTCAATTGCTTATTTATTTTTAAATTGAAAAAATTCATTGCAGAGTGCAGTGTAAAAAAAACGATTGACCGTACTCGGATCTCATAATATAGCAATAAAAACTAGACCAGAATAGAACGCTCCGGGTCATAAAAACTACTTCTGATAGAAGTGCTTCGTTAGGACTTCTGCAGTTTTGCTTTTAATAAATTTGATAGAATTTCTGATGTCTGATTTCATCTTCGTAGATTTCCCGAAGAGAGAAAAGCAGACACATATTAAATAGAAGAGATCAAAGTGAAATGTTATCCTCACTGAATTCACCAACTATAGGACTCGAATCTTATAATGAACAACGAATTTTCCATTTCAATTGCATGCAGGTTTAATCAGACTTTTATAATTAATTAGTAATTCAGTTTTTACGATGAAAAATCGTATCCTTCACTGTGTCTACGGCAGCGATCTATGCAGAAGAGTTTTGAAGAGATTTAACGGCTCCTCATCTGGCGTAAGGTTTTTGAATATCAAAACCAGAAAAACTAATACCGTCATCTGTTATTTGAAGGGAGATCGAAACTTAGAACGCCAAGGTACGATTGTGCCACTGCCATTGCTATAGACAGCCGATGTGCGACGCAGAACTGATGAGCTATGACAGTCGAGTGTGGACTACTACCAATTGTACTGTCATTCCCGAAAGATGTATTCCATCCATTAGAAACGGTGATGCTCTTCCAGTTTCCTCGGACAATGGCGGAGGAACATGCACGAAGAGTCAAATGGAGACAGGGAGGAGTTGACGACGATCGATGGATTCTGCCGCTTCGACTCCTTCGAAGCCACCAACCGGGAGGAAATGTCGCCGCCTGGGTTCAGTTTCGTAAGAGCAGCGCCCAACGGCTTCGATGGGATCCTCTTCGGTCGCCAGTGGGGCGGCGGCTCCTCCACCGGGGTCTGCGATGCGCCGTTAAGAGAGGATGGCCTCCTCAGCGGCGGTGACACCCCCGCCGACCGCCAACGGACCAAGAAAGCGATCCCGTCCAGACCGCTGTCTACGGAAGCAGTCGTCCATCGATGTGCTCACTGCCAGAAGACTTTCACCAGCGTCAAGTATCTTCGCATGCACCTGGCTCTTCATCGAACCTGGCTGGCGGATTGCTGGGCGGCGGCGGCGGCGGATCAGTGCAGCAGCAGCAACAACAGCAGGAGCGGCGCGAAGTTCGCGAAGCCGCCGACCGAGAAGACGACGGCGGCGGCGGCGGGGGGAGGAGCGACGGACACGCCTCGGTGGTCGTGCGACGTCTGCGGGAAGACGTTCGCGCAGAACTCCAACTACAAGAACCACGTGAGGACGCATTCGGAGGCGCGGCCGTTCGTCTGCCACGTCTGCTGCATCGGGTTCAAGGAACGCTACCACCTGAAGAAGCACACGCTGTTCAAGCACACGCGCGAGATGAACGAGCAGTGCGGTCAGTGCGGAAAGCGGTTCAAGGACTCGACGGCCGTCCGGGCGCACGAACGCATCCACTCGGACGCCCGGCCGTACGTCTGCGTCCGGTGCGGGAAGGCGTTCAAGACGAGCGAGTGTCTCTGGCACCACGACCACCGCAGCAAGACCTGCGGACGTCAGCAGCAGCAGCAGCAGCAGAGCATCAGACCCGGCAACGGAAATCTTCTCCATCTTCGCCGCGGTACGCAGTTGCAGCAGCAGCAGCAGCAGTACGCGGGCGGTTACAGCGCTCAAGTATCGGCGGTGAACGGTACGAGCAGATACGCAGCAGCATCAGCAGCTCATTGTCGGCTGTTGAGTCCAGGGCTTATCTCGCCGTCGTCGTCGTCGTCGTCGTCGTCGTGTAAGTTGGAAGAGGCCGCAGGAGGCGCCACAGTCAGGGACCCGAAAGCATGTCGCAAACAAGACTCAACTCCGTCGCTGATGACGTCGCCCGCAGTCCCAGAATTCCAAACGCCGTTACATCCGACGCACGACAACTATTCGAACGACCAACAACAACAGCAGCAGCAGCAGCAGCAAAGCAGATTGGAGTTTGCGACGACGAGAGACTTCTCCTCGGCGACTCCAAGAGGTCTGACCAGAGAGTCTTCGACTAAGACGACGACGACTACGACGGGTTGGACGAACCAGCGGTTGCCTGGGGTCGGCGATGTCACGTCGACGGCGTTGGATTCGAATTGTCGTTACGGTGTAAGACAGAGACCGGACTCTTGTTCCTCTTCTTCTGCGGCGTCGTCGTCGTCGTTGTTGTTTCTGTCTTTCAATGGCGACGGAAAGAAACGAGCGATCTGTTCGTTGTGCGGAAAGCACTTCGTCTCGGTCGCCGCCTTCGACAAGCACATGTTGATGCACAGCGAATCGCGTCCCTACCGCTGCACCGTCTGCGACGTCGGCTTCAAGCTGAAGGTCCACCTGAAGAAGCACAACCTGTACCGGCACAATTCCGACTACCCGTGCAAGTGCAGCGTCTGCGGAAAACGGTTCAAAGACTCGTCGGCGGTCCGGCTGCACGAACGCATCCACTCGAGCGAACGGCCGTTCCAGTGCCAGTGCGGAAAGAGCTTCAAGACGAGGGAGAACCTGTGGGGCCATCGTCACCGGCGCCCGTGCCTCAAGTACACCATCGAGCAGCAGGACACCGTCGGCGGTAGGGGCAAGAGGCTCTGTCATCCCGACGACGGCGGCGGCGGCGGCGGCCAACTGCCGCTGAAGCCGAAGATGGAAACCACCACCACCACCTCCTCCTCCTCCTCCTCCTTCTCTTCCTTCTCCTCGGCGGTTCCACTACAATCATCGCAGCTGCACCCGGATGCCACGAAGGCTTTCACCGGCGTCGCCATCTCGGTCGCCCAACTGCCCAGCGATCGTCTCGAGTACACCGCGGCGTTTGCCGTCGTTGACGACCGGAAGTTCATCGTCGACGGATACGATGGTGACGTCACGACCGTCGGTTCGGAGTTCGATGACGTCAAACCGATCGTATCGTCGTCGGCGCCTCGTCGTCGTTTCCAGGAAACGTTCGACGACTTCCGCTTTCAGGAAATCGCGTCGTCGAATAACGCCAGGGATTTCGACTTCTCGTCCGCCAAATCCATGTCGGTGGCGGCTTACGACGGTCGACCAGGAGGAGGAGAAGGAGGGGGAGGAAGAGGAGGAGAACTTCACGACCCGGAAGAAGAAGTCGTCGACCGTTGCCGTCAGGCCAGCCGTTCGCTTCCTCCCTTCGCGTCGCTGCTATCGGCGCTGCGAAGCTGCACCACCGGCTACTCGGCGGCGGCGGCGGCGGTGGCGACGGCGGCGGCGGCGGAGACGACCCCTCCGGCGTCCTCCGGTCACTTCGCCTCGCTCTCTTCGCCGAATCCGATGAATGCCGGCTGTTTCGCTGCCGACAGAGCGGCGGACGGCGGCGGCGGCGGCGGCGGCGGCGGCGGAGGCGGAGGCGGCGGAGGGGCAGGGCCGCATCGTCCACCGTCCTCCGGGACCGAAGGCGGATCCGTCGGGGGCGGCGATCGACAACAGCTGCTCGAGATGCACTCGTTGGCGTTCGACGACTTCCCCACGCATCAGTCGATCGTCGACAGAATGACCTATCAGACGGAAAGTGTTTCCAGTGGAGGAGGAGCAGGAGGAGGAGGAGGAGGAGGAGGAGAAGAGTTGTTGGATTACGTGGGGGATGACTGTGCGATGTTCGGAATGAATTCGCATTGTCGTCGTCATCATCGTCATCATCATCATCATCATCATTTGCCGATTTTCTATTGGGACGATTATGATGATGATCAGTGGTTCGATCCGCGGTTTGCGTTGTCAAATAATTCCGCCTCTTGGTCGGACGCGGATAATCTTCTGGCGGAACTGTCCATTAAACCGGTCGTCGGGTTCCTCTGACAACAACTTCCGACACGTTCGCTCGGGCGAGCGTTGACTAAGAACCAGTGTTCCTGAATAGAGGGGGAAGCACCATACGAAGGAAGACACGCACACCATCAAATCTAGTCCGATTAGGGAACATGGGGAGCGTCGTGAGCACCCCCCATACCTCAGTTGCAAATATACTATTAGAGCTTGACTGTGAGCTCTTCAAAGATTAATTCTGATTTACCGTACAGTGGTCAAACGCTGTGCCTGTCATACTAATACTATTAAATTCATCGATTCTGTCGACGATTATTCCCACTCAGCCCCCTCCCCACCAGATGAAAAGTTGAAAAAGTCATCAATTTTGCAGAAATCCCGCGAACGGTCCCAGCCCGAATATTCGGGGGCCCGGCTCCCTGTGACCCCCTCACGCCCAGGAAGGCATTCTTATGCTAATGATTCTGTAGATGATGAAGTGGCGTTAGAGAAGTTAATGATCGTACTCGTTCGAAAAGAGGACAGCGACGATTTTTGCCAAATACAGGAGCTTCATTTTGCCGTGCGATTCCAAAGTAGGGAAAACTCAATTTCAGCACTATTTTAGGCATGGGATCCGCCCTCCGGTAGGTTAAATACACAAGAGAATCTTTTGAATATGTAGGAAAAAATGAATGAAAGCATGGTTTTCTTGATTATTTTCGTTGTTCTGGTCAATCAATCAGTCACTCAATCAACTTCTATGGCGCCACCAACATAATGCCTGGGCATCAACCGATGGCGTACATAGTCCAAGTCAGTGTTGGAGTTGTGAAATTTGAGCTGGGGGGCGGGGTTGAGAACTGAAATTCAATGAATGACAGAAACTGTATGTACCCGAGATGTGATTTTTGTGAAGGTTGCAAAGTTGGCTAGGGGGTCCAACCCCAACCCCCCAACCAACCACCCCTCCCCCGGCAATTCCAACACTGATCCAAGTCGAATCAGAGACTTGGATATCAACTGCCCACCGGGACCCGAATCAGTCACGTTATGAGACCTAAAACAGAAGGTTCCGCCACCTGGCGAATTAAGTGTGTAAAGCTCTCAGTCACGCATTTTCACGATATAGTAAAATCCAGCATAGAACTTGATCAGTTACATACAATTTATGAGGCGTCGAATTTAAAAAAACCGTTAGGAATCTAAGGATGAAATTTGTGGGAGGGACATATCAAAAAGTCTTTAGGCCTAAGCAAATGGTAACGAGCAACAAGGCCGTGAGTGGGTTGTAAAATATTGAAAACTATCCTTCAATCTGTCCCGAGAAGCAAAAGTTCACAATATTTAGAATTTTCGAGAGCAAGCTCCCCCCGAAATTTATGCAGTAATAAACTTCTCTTTAGAATCCCGTTTGCATTTATAGCGTACATGCATTTCTACAGCCGAAGAAAATACAGGAAATACTGGTGCATACACGAGATTGTCGATCCGAAACGTAGAGCCCTTCTAACTTTAGAATTTTCAACCTTAATTGAATATGGGAAAATATGAGGCAGTCCATCACTGGGAAACAAAAGCTTGATTCACTGTATACGATAGGGGAGGCCTCAAGCGGAGCTAATATTTTTTACTCTTAGCCGTCCCACGTTGAACTTCGAAAATTTGGGGACCGTTGGAGCCCACAATCATTTTCAAAAATCTACCACTGCTGAGAAGTATATGGATATTTTAGTAGGGTGTGGGAACGGAATCGAAATCAAGCACTAAACCGCAGTAATCTATTGCGGGCGAGCGAAGAATAATTCAGCTGTAACTGCTGCATGTCCCGATTCGCTGATGCCCAGTTTAATAACAGTTAATCTTCGTCGCGGGTATAGCGTAAAACGCTCTCTTCACGTTACTTTATTACATTATTTAGTTTTCGGTTGATTTAGTTTTATGTTTCACTGGAGAACTGCAGTGATCTTATTACAGCGTCTACAGCAGGAACGCAAAGCGTCATTCTTGATGGAAGTTCGACTATGAAAAAGCCTATTGGTTTTTTTTTACATCCACCGCATTATGTAGCAGCAAATTGAGGAGCAGCGTTCGCTGCGAAGTAAAGCGCAGGCCTAGACGTTTGGCTGGCAACCTACTCTAGGTTATAAATGGCGTATGCCACCCGCGTCGCTGTATGCCTCGGAGACCGGAGATCAGCGCCGGTGCCAGCATTCGAATACGGGCAGAGGAAAACTTCACTTTAGACCTACCGCATAATGTGATTAATCTTCACAAAGACAACTTTGGCTTAAAGTTCGATTATAACTTGGTGCGTAGGCTCTAGTTGATAGTTCCTCGAAAGAGCATCATTTTAAACTCCATGTTCACGTGAACTAGATAATATATGGGCTGTTTACATGTAGACCTCTGGACGATACTTACTAAAACTCCGGAGAGCTAGTGATGCTGTAAATATAGCGATCATTTTCGAGATAAATTTGTTAGTCTCCTATGTTTACTACTTCCGCCTACGTGAGAAGGCTTTAAAAACATGAAGAAAATGCTATTAGACAGCGGACATATAACTGCTTGCAAGCTCAGTCGACAGCAAGGATCCAGTAGGAAGAACAGCACACGCCGGCCAGCAGTTCATTTCATTTCTAGTCTTAAGCCGACTGTGGCGTCATCTGGTGTCTGACATCTTTGATGATTTATGTTCATGCGACGTAGGACTACACCACTTATGCCGTGAATTACTATAGACCTACCAGCAGCGCCTATTATTATCTAAACTCA
The DNA here is from genome assembly GCA_018105865.1 of Metaphire vulgaris. Lineage (NCBI taxonomy): Eukaryota > Metazoa > Annelida > Clitellata > Crassiclitellata > Megascolecidae > Metaphire > Metaphire vulgaris. The sequence goes on from CM030832.1 coordinate 14,190,100, forward strand.
GCTGCCGATCAGAGGCTAATTATCGTGAAATTGACGACATGGCTGGCTACGCTCACTTCCCCTGCCTTCGCCATGGATGTCTGCGCCTTCCGGCTGCTTCCTCCGGGTCGAAGTAAGGTCATTTGAAGTCAGCGACTGAAGACAATCGATTCTCTGCCATTCACATGTCCACCGGAACCGGGGTAGCATTAATATGTTTGACTAACAGGGCGTCAACAAGAAGGCGCTATATTAATTGAAAAATTAATTGGAACTTTGAGTTTATGAGTTTATTGAGTTTATTTTCAGATACACACATGATCAATCATGAGTATGAAATTAACATATAAAATAACGGAAAACATACAAAAAACATATAGGGTACAAATAGATAACATTATAGCTAAGTTAAGCTAACTTATACTAAGTGGCAAAGAAATAACATTAAAAAAAGAAAAGATAAAAGAGTATGTTATGAGCTATTACTGTATGTGAAAAAAGGACTACCAGAGGAATCATTGATCCCGCAAGGTGGTAATATTGAAAGAAGACTGATTAATAGTAGTAAAGCATTTTGCATTTTGCAAACAATCTAGAAATTGAACGGTTTATTAAATGAATATATTCAAACGCCAAACCAATTTCATCAATCAAACGAACAAGTCAATCAACCAATCAACAATCAATCAGAAACAGAAACAAAACATTATGACAAATGCAAAAGCCTAAACAAGAGTATATATACTTTAGAATATAGAGTGTAAAATGCAAAAGCCTAAACAATTGCAGTGCAACACATGTAGAACAACAATCAGCTAAAACTATGAAATCAACAAGTCTGTTGTTCTTTATACTTATTTCTAAGACCAGAGTTTTTAAAAGTAGGCTTGCTCATGACAGGCTGGCTGAATAAGAATGAAGATCATCCGGTCATAAAATAGAAAATGACTTTATCAGGACAAGCCGACTCCAGTTTCCTTTATTTTCGCAATAACATCAAATGCATTGCAAATCAACTCTCGTTAAGAGAAATGTCGATCTATACTACTACTAAGTACTAACACTTTCAATTTTGCACACAATTCCACAATCCCAACCTTTAAAATCCACTTCACCACTGGCCTGGTCGCTTATTAATCATGTCTTGGGAAGAAGTGCTGCCGCACATTGGCGTGGCTACGGGAGAGGACACGGGGGGTGCCCCCTATTCAGACCAGGACCGGTCGTGAAATTGGTTCAAAACCGGTGAGTAGTGGGAAGGTAGTATTAAATCTAGGAAAACGCAACAAAACAGCAAACAGTTTTAAGTTAAATTTAAAGCGTTTGAGACGACCATTTTGCTCGTCGACTTTTTGGCCGGAAAACGTCGAAGTGTCCCCTATTAAGAAATCCTGGCTACGCCACTGCTGCTGCATAAAGTACTCTTAGCCCCCCTCCCAATCATCTTGCCTAATCGAACCCAGTCTGATCCGCTGGAAGACGGACGGAGCGACGGCAGTTTAAACCAGAACAGGGGAACGTTGTGCATACGGCAAATTTATTTAGCTCCTCTATAGGCTGCACAAGGCAGTCTACCAACATTTTACCGCGGATTAATCCGATGCTTTAGAATGGAGACCCGGTAATCGAAGCAAAACTGCGATGCCAGTTGAACGGCGATGCAGAAAGATCGAGTCTTTTTTTACTCGTCGTCGCCTCCGCCGCCGTCGCTAGGAGGCGCTTCTGTCTTTCGACGAAACCAGACACATTCTAGGAACAAGTGTTGGAATGTCTGATTGGGAACAAATCCTGTAGTTGTGGCAAACACTTTGCTCTCGTTTCGACTGCCGTTGACTAGAATTAGCCTACCTAAATACTTTTATCTTCTGGCACAGCGTGAGGGGGTTGCCCGAGCGCAAAATTTTTGGGGGCTCAACTTTCGAGTGAAAACAGAAAAAAAAACTAAAAATGTGAAACTTACGTGTAAAATAGCCTGACATATGTCATTCACGAGTAAGAACAAAGAATTATAAGTATTTTCTCGGAATCTATTTGTTGCAATGAGGGGAATACATACGTCTTTTTTGCTTGTCAAGGCATTTTAACCACAAGTCAGAGGCGCAGTCCCTCTTTTGCCCCGGGCGCTGACTATCCACTGCCCTTTTTTCTTCCACTCGAAATTTTAAGAAACTGAAAGTTCTGACTAATGTTTAAAAAATAAAACCAACTGAAATGATGAACACTCCTTTTCCTGCCTCAATAGCAGAAAATATAATTCTGTACGAGAGATTCCGTGTGTTTCAATCTTGGATTACTACTTTGACTATTTCCTTGTCAATTAGTCAATCACATATAAGTATTTATTTTGCAGAAGCCTGCAACGCAATGCAAAAGTCCTAAGATTCTCGTGTCGATACTGTCCTGTTGCGTTCATACGCACGCACACACACACATACACATACACATGTACTTAGCCACATACAACTGGAATCCGCAATTTCTATGCATGCGTTTCTATTGGCAGTATCGACAAAGACCGTTCTCGTATATCCACTGATTCTACTTGGCCACAATGTCTATATACTGTACGGGCCGTCTTCCCTTTCACATCCAGCGATTAGCCTTGGGGAAAGCAGTCATTTGGTCCGGGACAGAGCTAGCTGCCCGTCGCCACCGCCATCTACAAGCGTCGACGGTAATCATGCAGACAGGCAAATAGCGCATAAATCCAACGCCACCCGCGGTTAGATCGACATTTTGGAACTACGGAAACGCATAGTATAGGCCTAGCATTAGCCAACATAATGGCTGAAGAGCGTGTCATGAGGACGTCGACGACGACGACGACGACGACGACGACGCTATATGTGAATAGCTGCTGCAGAGAAGCGCTAGGCTGCTGTCACCTGCCTAGAGACTGCATCGCATGTAGAGTACGAACACGGGGTCGTAGACATGAACAGGTTCACGCCGGTCAATAATTGCACAAAAACGTCTCTTTTCTTTCTTCCGACTTCTTTTTATTTCGTGCACTTTTCATTTTTCTATACTCGTCTTCGATGTTTTTCTTTAATTTTTTCATATTTTCGTTACTTTTGCATCTTAGTCCTTCCTTCCAGAATACATTCGTTTTTCTTCCTCTATATCCCCCTTTTCGCTTAACATGCATATTGATTCTTAAGACGATTTTCTTTCCAGTCGTTGTTAGCATTTTATTCTTCAATGAGATATTTTGCGCAGTGGAGCATATATTGTCTTAACAGCAAAATGCAATCTACGAGATAGATAAGCGTTATTCTAATCGATTATATTTGACAGAATTCGTGAAAATGTCTCAATCGATCAATCGATCATTCAATGGTTTATTATGTTTATTGTCATCAAATCCGAAATGCTTAGGTCAGTGGTTCTCAACCCGTGGTCCGCGGACCAAAAGTGGTCCGCGAGAGGGGGTCTAGTGGTCCGCGAGAGGGGATCTAGTGGTCCGTGGCAAATTTTGAAAAACGTTAATTAAAATTAGACATATAGGTCTATATTTTTCATAGAGCAAGCAGCACAATTAAGTAAGGTGACGACCTCTTTTTTTGCTTGTCGGGGCACTGGCGAGGGACGAAGATCACACGCGATAACCTTTTTTGCTTGTCATGATTTTTCTCAATTTTCAGGTGGTCCGCAAGAAATTTTTGATCTTAAAAAGTGGTCCGCGAGGCAAAGGGGTCTGAGAACCACTGGCTTAGGTCACAGATGTTTCTATTCAGCGCGTTTTTGGAAAGATATTTTCCGTTACGCAATATAATAACGTTTGGTCCATGTGTAAAAATAAAGTATTTAAAAATCAAATGGAAAGAGACAACAAAATAATAATAATAACATAATAATAATAATAATAATAATAATAATAATAATAATAATAATAATAATAATAATAATAATAATAATAATAATAATAATAATAATAATAATAATAATGTGATTTTAAGTGGTTTAGGAGGCTAAGTAAGCCTGTGTGAAAACCACTGAAGCAACTCTTCGCATTCAATAACCTAGTTTTCCGAGGTAGCCTTTGAAGACAGAGCTAAAATCGAAAATTTTCAGGTTTGAACGAAATGAATCGAGGGAAACATAAACTAGTTTTAAGGTTTTCGGTACGCAGTACCGGCTCATGCCGTTACAGAACACTACTTCTATGGCCGTTACACAAATCTCAGCTCAGATTACGAGACAAAAACTGTTTTGGAAGATAGGGGGAGAGTGTAAGAAGATATCTGTTGTTTAATTTTTGGCAGTAGTAATGAGTTCCGCACGGAGCTGAAGGATTAAGGAAAAAGTATCTGCGAACTTGGATTAACATGGTACTCGTATTAGGGATGTGCGGGTATACCCGTACCCGCGGGTATACCCTACCCGTACCCGTACCCGTACCCGCGGGTACGGGTAATCAGGTACACATTTTACGGGTACGGGTCGGGTACGGGTACAACGGGTACGGGTAGAAGCGGCTACGGGTACGGGTATACCCGTTTTACCCGAAAAGTTATATTTTCATTTCTCACTACTATAGCAAATTAGCAATGCAGTAATAGAAAAATAATATTGAGTAAAGTGTATTAGTATAACTTGTACATCGCGTTCAGTTTGTCATACAGCATGCATTTTACTTACTGAAAACATAAAGGAAATACAGATGACGTAATCTGACATCATCAGTAATAAATCTATAATGGCGTCCTCTGACTCCTCCAAGGACTCTTTGACCGAGAAAGTTCTTCTGGTAAAGTTTTGTGGTTTAACTTGAGCTCTAATGCCGCCTGCTCATAGATAAATGATATCTACTATATATTTTAAACAAGCCCATTCATGTCGGCTTAGGCTAGCTGACTGATTATCCTGATTCCTAAGTACTAGATCTGTCTCTAAACATGCGTGCTATTTACAATGAATAGTTATCCCAATTTCGTAGGCCCTATTTCACTGTTGCCTCTCTATAGTCTCTAGGAACGGATACGGGTTCACGGGTCCATGTACAGGTCCTTGTAGTACTTGTACCCGTAAACGCACCCGGGTACGGGGGTCCAAAATTCCAAATCCAAAAACTCCAAATTCCAACCAAAGTCGGTTACGGGTACGGGTACGGGTACGGGTACGGGTACACAGCTTAGGGGTACGGGTCGGGTAGGGTAAGCGCTCGGTACGGGTAGGGTAGGGTAAAAAAGTTTTTCCACGGGTACGGGTAGGGTATGCATTTTGCTGTACCCGCACATCTCTAACTCGTATAGGTGCTAGACCTCAAGAGGGCTGTAGTCGAATTAGCTAGGGAATAAAAATGTGTAAGTCATTCATTGAATTTTGTCGCAGTGATGAGAGTCGATCTAACGGCATATCTCGCGGTGCCGACCTCACTATATACCACGATATGATTTTCAGTGTTTTCGGCGCGTCTAAAACAAACTGGACGACTTACGTCAGCAGCCAAGATTAATATAAGCCTATTGCTACCGAAATAGTCGAATCGTATTCGTCGACAGCAACACTTTTCGTTTAAAAGCAGCGTCAAAACTGAGTGATTGATCGAGAGTCTATTTTGATATCACTTTTCCAACGGATATCTTGAGAGTTTCGATTCGTGTTTCTGCCATAATTACGCCGCCCATCACCACCAGCCTCTCTGTTCGCGGCTGCGGTCGGACGAAGCATCCCGCCCATTGTATGACTGGCCGACGATACACTTAAGGCAACCGGACTTATGGACCGAGGAGAGTCGCTCTTACTTACTTACTGAAGCCGCTTCAACGTTGCTCTTGTGTTCCTGCTTTTCGATGCCAATGCATTTGGACGCGTCCCTCGACTTCGTGCAGTAGATGTCTCGAGGTCACCGGGTCACGAAGGAGGAGGAGGAGGCGGAGGAGGAGGAGGGGCCTGGATCAAGGAAGCACTGCATGATGGTGGGGAGGGTCGTCGTCGTCGTCGTCGTCGTCCAACTGGCCTCCCTGCTTTCGAAGCAGTCGACGGGTATTTAGACAGCTAAGATAGCGACTGCGCGAACACTGCAAATCTCGCATCGCCTGTGACGATTTTTCGTAAGGCGAATAACTGCAGACAAATGGATTTGGTTTTCTGTTCAGTCAAACAGCAGAACGCAATGAAAACTGGCAAAAGGTGAGATAATAATTAACACGGAATACGTACACAGACACATACATGCACACAGGGTATACAACAGCTAGTTTATTATATCATTAAACGTAGAGCGTTTTAGCAAATGAAGAAATTAAGCCTTCCCTCCCGCCACTGCTCTGACTCTCAAATGCCGTCTGCATAGAAATGCTATTTTAGTAGATTAGTAGTAGTAGTAGTAGTAGTAGTAGTAGTAGTAGTAGTAGTAGTAGTAGTAGTGGTAGTAGTAGTAGTAGTGGTAGTAGTAGTAGTAGTAGTAGTAGTAGTAGTGTTAGTAGTAGTAGTAGTAGTAATAGTAGTAGTAGTAAGTAGTAGTAGTAGTAGTAGTAGTAGTAGTAGTAGTAGTAGTAGTAGTAGTAGTAGTAGTAGTAGTAGTAGTAGTAGTAGTAGTAGTAGTAGTAGTAGTAGTAGTAGTAGTAGTAGTAGTAGCCACAGCAGCAGCAACAGCTTTAGAATGCTTCAAAGCAGTGGCTTATAGCGTGCACTTTTGCCGCCTTTGGCTCATGGCTAATCCACCGCCCCAAATTCACTCATATCAGATGGCTCATGTCGTCGCTCCAAAAATATTTACATTTTTTAAAATTTGCCGCCCCTTATAGAAATTTAACGCCCTCGCTGAAAATCCTCTGACAAGCAAAAAAGGTCGTCGCTTCCAAAGTTTCCCGCCCGTTCAAGTTAAAATTTGAAAATTGCCAATTTGCCACCTCTTCTAAACTTTGCCGCCTTCACTTAAACACCCTGACAAGCAAAAAAGTCGCCGCTTCCAAAATTTGCCGCCCCACCATGTGTGCCGACCCTGGTTAGAACCACAATAGCCATTGGGACGCCACGCCTCTGCTTAAAAGTTTTGAATTGACCGTTTTAAATGCATTTAATGGCTGCTGTCAGAATTGTTAGGCCTAAATACAGGAAAAGTTTCTTTTATTTTATCGTGTGCTTCATATCAACATCTAAAGTAGTTTAGCGTAAAGTTTTCCCATCCCCGTATTCGAGCATTGGGGCCGGTGCTGATCTCCAGTCTCATACAGCGACGCGGGTGGCATACTCACTTAACCTAGAGTAGGTTGCCATCCAAACGTCTAGGCCCGCGTTTTACTTCGCAGCGAACGCTGCTCCTCAATTTTGACGTTACAACCGCCATCTAGCGAGTAAGGCTGAATCTATCTTAGGGACTCTTACGGGGTTAAACCCGCTCCGTCAGCGCGCCTGCCCAGCGTGTAACCACTTCTGTCATCTTCCCGTAATTTACCCGAATCAACATGCGAACCTAAATATGACATCCATAGAAGTCATGCCAAGTTTTCAACAGGCACACACAGGCACGTACATACATTAATTTGTTCAATGTTCACATGTTACTGCCAGGACGACTGTATGGATAAATCTTCGTGCTGGCAGCAAGACAGCTGTCAAAGGGTCTCTTGGAAACCTTTCAATGTTATCTTCAGTGAACTCATTCGATTCTGAAGACCTCGCTTGTGACACGACCTGACCGACCCCAAATTTCCACCGGTGCCGAGTCATGTCGGTCGGCTCCGGGCCATAATTCGATTCCCAGCTACGTTTCCACCAAACTCCGTCGATTACGCCCGTTAAAAATTCACAAGCCGACGACGACGACGACGACTGCTACGGGTTTCTTCGATAAATTCCCCGTCGAATCCACCGAATCGTGAATATTTTAAGAAGATCTGCCTTGGTGTGGATCCGTAAATAATTCAGCGAATGCAAAAAGAACGACGCGAACCGTTCTCTGTTCGGCTGTTATTTAGTCGTCCCTCCCGCCAGCGAACAAAAGCTCTAAAACATCCGGAATGTCGGGCCCTCCCCACCCCTCATCCCCCGAGAGGCGAGTGTGTTCAGGTGTGCTGGGTGTCGTTCGACGATCGTTCGATACCTGCGACATGTCGTCTGGATCCTGTCGAGATTGTTGCATGCTTTGTTGTGGGACATCTGTTCGCGCGATTTGGTGAGTCAAGGACAACGAAGGAAATCGATTCGGGTTTCTAACTCTCTGTCATTATCGATCCTTCATGCACCGCGCTCTTCGGATATATGCTTTTTCGACTAAGTCTTATAACTCAATACAAATAATTATTATAATAATGATAATAGTAGTAATTGTAATACAGTAACAACAGCAGTAGTAATATCAGTTATCATTATCGTGTACTTATTATTGACCCTTATAATGCGCTTGTAAACATTAATTGAATAGACGCAATATAAATCACCAGTGTATGTATAATATGCATGCGTTTTTGGTATTGTCAAGACGCAAACATTTCAACGTAACGCTCAAATATCGATGACGTGTCAAATGTAACGCATATTTTAAGAACTACGTTAAGAATGCGTTATATTTAATGGGGCAATCATAGGCCGAGGTGCCAAGCAATGTTCCCAATGTCTGTGAATCCCTGCTCTAACTGTGCGCATGAAATTTCTTGTACGCAAAATTGCACTTGGAAAGTCAACTTCTGTTCGCCCCGAGAATTTGTTCCGAAATCAACATTACTTATTTGCTAACAATTTAATACGTCTCAGAACACCGGTTGTCGGAAAATGATCCGCTTTTTACAATTTTCCCACCAGTTTAGAATACAAACACATGCGTTGGTGGTAAACTTGGATGAAAAAGTGGGGGCCCAAACCCTATACCTTCCCATTTCCTATGCTAGCCTCTCAAAAAGTTGGGGCTCGAGTCTAGAGCCATGATAGTAGTTTACGACGGTGATTAGGCCTACACATGCAGCCTAACCATATGAAATACTCACTCGTTTAAAAATTCAAGCATCACAAATAATAAGCATTACAAATTTTAATAGGGGCTATAATTTTCATGCCTTTGGAGTTTCTCTTCGATCCTTACTGTGTCCATTCGATCCAGATCAGTTACGCTTCCTCAAAGAAAATGACTCCCAATGCGCATCACGACGTCAAGATGGTATTCCTCTAATTCAGTCATTTCAGTGTTTCCTAAACTGAGTGTCACGACCAAAAAGTAGGTCGCAGAGCTAACTGAGTTTAGTGGTTCGAGGGGTAGCGCGAAATTAGATTCAAAAGTGTCATTTTCTAACCAGTAGCACAATGTCAAAAGCCTTGAATGCTGCAAGTAGGCTTAGGTTTTAAGAAATTTATATGTCTGCGTTCCTCCATGCACAGATTATATTAAAATGATTAGCGTTTTATGAAATTTTTATCCAATTTTAGTCGACAATAAGTTTGCAGAGTCACGACATGTCACAAAGCCGCTGACGTGAGTCGCACAGTTCCAAAAAAGTTTGTGAAACCCTGGCCTAGAGTATAGGCTAGTACTTTTCAAAATTAGTCTTATTTCGCAATAACGCAAGAAAAGCGCGTCAGACCATTTTGCTCTGAAACTCCACTAACAATAGACAATCTTTGAAAGACCATATCTGTTGGTTTTGCGTTTGTTTATGTCCGTCTAAAAACTCCACTAACAATGTGTTTGGCAATCTTTCAACCAGGGCTTGCCACCGGCTTCAGTTATCTGTTGGTTTAGCGATTTTGTTTTACTCATAGGATTTTTAACATGCGTAGGCCTAATAAAGGTATGTTCCTGGCAAAACGTAAAAAGGCAATTTTCATGAAATTTCAATATCCAGTTTTCTCATTTCGTCTTATATGGCAAAATATTAATAATTCTGAATAATATATTTGCCACATTTTCTAATCGAATTGAATCAGTGCTTTTGTTTTGCCATTTATTCAAAACTCAGAAGATTTCTTTCAACCAACGTTCGCCAGATGGCTTAATGCTTCTTTTGATATTACATGCTATTATAAGGGCCTCGGAACGTTACAAAACAGCTGAAGTTGGGCGCAGTTCCAAAATGTTTGTGAATCCCTGCTCTAAATGATTCCTTCTCTTGTTCTCAACATATTCATAAAGCTAAATATTGCGGTTCACAGTTTGCGCTGAATGTCAGACATGTTCTTCCTATATCCATTTGCATCTTGAAACTGTTCACAATCAAGCGCAATCATGAACTCTTAAATGAAGTCGCTGTTCGTTTTCATTTCAAACATAGGCGTAAACTTATTTTAGGCCTCTGGGCTCAAGTCCCCATTTTTAGAGGCTACCATATGGAATGAGGAATTTACAGGACTCGGCTCCTCACTTTTCTTCCACGTTTACGTCAATGATTTGAAATCTGTATTTTAAGACTTTTCTATCGTTGGCTTCCTGTTCTTTTAATTTTATCGATATTTGGAACCGCGTGCTTTGCGCAAATCATTAGATAAAGACCTTTTGGCCATAGCCTAAACCAGAAGTTAGTATAATTGCATGGAGCCGTTACAAGTTCACAACAAGGCGTGAATCTTTTTCAGTAAAGTATAGGCCTACGTGTATGATATGAAAGCAATGGAAAGAAATTGTCAAAAATATGTGCGCTCCATTTTTCCTTTGTGCGCTGGCCGCTTGCCTTGCGACCTCTGTGCTCGTGCGCACGCTTAGAGGGAACATTGGACTGCTAGGTATTAATTTCATCTTCTGTCCCTTCCAAACTGACGGCCACTGGCTTAAGAACTAACGTTCGCTTATAGCCTGTTACTCATGGGTGTAGCGACGGGGGGTATATCGGTATATATATCCCCAAAAATTAGTCTACCTTAAAGATTTTAATGTGATTTACATGTGGTTATATGTGGTTTATATCGTTTATGTGATCTATGGTTAAGATTTATACCCACCCAAACTATTTATACTCTCCCAAATCAAATTCCTGGCTACGCCCCTCAGCCTGTGCCCAGAATGAGATCTGTATGCGAATCCAAAGTCTCTCTCTCTCTCTCTCTCTCTCTCTCTCTCTCTCTCAGCTTCACAGTGGCAAAGTCAGGGTCAGACCATAAAACTACGTCGAAGCGACGTTCCATTATTATCCCTCACCGTTAAAACTAGGATTGCAAATGCGTTATTTTTTTAAAAATCGCGTTAATCGCGCATTTTTTAAAATTAAGTACTCGTAACCTCACGATTTATTTGACTTAAACGCGAGCGTTTTCAAATTAAGCAAGAATTCAAAAATCTGACTTTATGCGCAATATAAATTTGTTGACATTTGATGGGAACAGAGAAATCTGCTTCTCTATAGCATTGTCACCAGCCATAGAAAATAGTCACTCATAGAACTTGGACATATTTCACAGTCACAATCACCATGTCACAATCTAAATTTTTTTCATAACCATGCTCTATAGTAATTTAGACTTTTAGAAATTTAGATTTGGCTCAGGTATAAGTTAAGATTACGAAATTAATTAAAGGTACAGTCAAGCAAAACTTACATTTTTATCAAAACTATATTATACTAATATACTTGAATATAGCTACCAAAATGAAGCTTATGAAATAAACTAATTACAAGTTTTTATGTATAAATTAAATTTACTAGTTCTAGACAGTCAAAAAAATGATGTTAGAAACAAACCAAGATTAGAAATTTCATAGCCAATTAAAAATTTAGTTTTAGAAATAAATAATTAAAAAAAGTAGAGATTTAGAGTCGTGTGAATGCTATCTCACACCCAGGTAGCTGCTCTATAGTAAGACTAAGTTAAGGAAATTAATAAAGCATCACAAAACGAAAGCGTTACTGTCGGTTTCAATCGTTGAATGATAACGTCAAAAAAAATGTTCAAAGCCAATTTATTTGAAATTTGAACATTTCGTTGTTTAACGAACATCGAAACCAATGGTGCAATTTTAATTAATTGAAAATTTGACCCCTTCTATTATTGACCAAACAAAATTTGCGTTAAAATTTTTAGCGGCGTTAATTTTTAAAATCGCGATTAATTTGACAGTCCTTAGTTAAAACGCGACTTGTAGTGCAGACAAACTGGAATTTGAAGTCCCGTAATAATGATGGTCTTCGAGCATCTGTGGATCTGCCGTTTGCGTGAATTATTACGATGTCGATTCGCCTTCTCTGCGTCTAAAGACCCACTCTAGAAGACAAAGAGAAAAGCAAATTATGACTGCACAATGCTATTGATTTGCCTCGGATGACGGCGCGCGAGTATATAGGACATTCCACCAGTGCATGGCGAAAAGCAAATACGTCTTGTTTTGGTTCAGTATAACTGATCTCCAGTCGAAGAAAGCTTCGTGTATTTACCTGCCTACCTGCATCTTTGGAAGGAGTCGACGTCGTTCTGCAATTATCAATTTATCATCCGATTAATATGAAAAACGTAAAGTACTGTTTGTCTCCATTCATATCTACAGTATGTTGTTGTTGTTGTCGTCATCATTTTTATTGCGTGGATCTACTCATGTGACGATGTCGATATAACTTAGCGTTATAATGAAAATGTTTATGAAAATCGTTGAACCTATTTACCAGCACAGGATAATATAATTTTGAATCTATAGAAGCAATAGAAAAAGTGGACCAGCAGAAAATGTGGCTTAGGAGTTTAAACCCATGCCCCGCCCAAAAGCGTGCAAGACGTACTGAAGTGGAAGCTGGCAGGGACAACACAAATAGGACGACCTCTGACAACAATTGACCCGAAAACGAAGAACAAATGTGAAACCCCGAAAAGATAAGCTCAAGACAGAGATAAGTGACGACGCTGGAGTATGGAACCTGTCTTTGGACAGAGAACCCGAAGGAGAGTAGAATGACGTTGAAGCAATTTTTACGCCCCAAATCGAGTCATCTCAAGCATTTTCAAGGGGATATTTTTGCCTTCCGAGTCTTGTACTGAGACCGAAAATGACTGAGACTCTGTCAATCATCGCATGACATCGGTCGATGCCCGGATGTAGTTCGGATTTCCCCGCTCTTTCTTTCATCGGCTGCAGTTGCTCTTCTGCGGCCAGACTCCTTTTCAGTCAGGTATTTGACTTCCGTTGTCAGCGTCAACTGAATTGAGCGCATTATTCTTTTCAGGCCACAATGAAACCTGACATTCTCTAGAAAAATCACGTCTCGTCATTTCTTGCCATCTCACTTCGCACACATACACACACACGCACGCACATGCACGCACGCACGCACGCACGCACGCACGCACGCAGTGATTACAATTGTCAATGTCGCTCTGGTTCTGATGCTGTTTGTCATGTCATCGTCATTCGCGTCACGCAATTCGCGAAACCCTGGCATGCTAAGGCAAAGTAACGTGTTACTCAAGTCAGTCATTATTACGTGACGGGATTTGATTGCCGGATTTCCTGGACAAATAATAATTTGCGTTATATTGAAATAGCATTTGGAACTTACTTGATTCATGCAAAGATTCGCGTCAAACATCGCAGGCCAATCGCGCTCCAAAGTAAAACAACAAATACTTTATTCTGCTTAAACCCTTATTAGTAGCGCTGGTACTTTATTACGTTCTTCTTGGTCGATTAATCGGATATTTTGATCGATTACTCGATTAATTTCGATTACTAATTAATTACATATAGCCTTTAGTTGATCTGCGGCCCTACAATTATAAGCCTACATATGGACAGTGGCGGTTCCAGGATTTGGCAAGTGGGGGCCGTTGGGGGATGGCAACTTCTAAGCATTGGGGCCAACCGTTTGTAGATAGGCATGTAGTAATAAGTATAGGATCCCAACAAGGGGCCACTGGGAGGGAAGACATTGAATAGGTGGCACGGGTCCCCTACTTGGAGCCACCACTGCATATGCAGTATTATTCGTAGGCATATTAGTTTCACGTGACCGTGCAGTAATTTGAAATCATAAAAGAGATTCTGAGGACGAACGCATGCGAAGAGTCGTGTCGTCGACTTCTGCACAGTGGCGTAGCCAGCTTATGCAAAGTGGGGTTGTTAACTGGAGGCACTATGCATCAGAACACCAGTGGGAACTGCGGCCGACTCCCAGTTCACCCCTCCTTCAACAAAAAGTCAACGGATTTACATCAATTGTGTTGGTCATATTTTTTGAAATGGGGTTGTTTGAACAACCCCAAACAACCCCGTGGCTGAGCCACTGCGATCTGCAGGTCTATTGGCCAAACGATATCATATCTATAGCGCTTTGCTATCAAAGCACTGAGCAAGAAGGCGGCGGCCGAGGTGTATTCCTTTATATTAAGAGCAATCTACTTTCGTGTCTTATTGACGGAGGAGAAATCCGAAGAGCGAAAGCTATCGTTGCGTGTATCCGAAGAACAAGAATGGTTCTGGAAGTGGAACACTAACGCGTCATTGTTTAATGGCCCCGCTGAGCCAAATAGCAGAACCATTATTACGCCCGAGAATTCGAAGGCTCCAGTCGCAACGCTCTGAGTCGTTCGTTCGTCCGTTCGTCCGTCCGTCCGTCCGTCCGTTTGCCGACCAATGTGGTTGACAATCTAATTACCTGGGTCATTGATCCCCCGTGTAACGTCGTTGTTTATTAGACGCAGCTAGCGGTTTCTTTTATGAACAATTGTTTCCGGCTGACGAAGAACAAGTATTCTGCCATTTCGGGTGGATTTCAACTCGCCGTCGGTCAGACATGCAAACGGAATGTAATTTCTAGGAAAACACGAAACCATTTGTAAAAGTGCACGTTGACTCTTTTTTCTAACATATTGAATGTCGGGAACTTACTGTCCAGAGTACTTACTTTCCAGACTAAAATAGCAGCATGATTCACGCAAGGATTGGTAAAGAGATTACCTGGATGCCAAGACGTCTGCACTTGTTTGATGCAGGTAACAACGGATCTATGAGAAATGATTTCAAATTCCTGGAACGATTTAAAAACTCATAAAAATCTGCATTAAACAAGCGAACAGAGAAACAGAGACAGTCTCATCGGATTGTTCGAATAAGAACTGTGTTTCGGCTGAGCTTTAACCTCTGACCCGAGTCAACCCACTTGCATACAAAGGTTCACACAGATCTTCACACAGGTTTACTTAGCCTTCTAAGCCACTTAAAATCACATTATTATTATTATTATTATTATTATTATTATTATTATTATTATTATTATTATTATTATTATTATTATAAAGGTTGAAAAATGTACAGTATGATGACGCTGTTGACATCGGCGATAATCGTTACATAACTCTCCTTTGCCAAATCACTTTCTTGCTGATGCCCTGGGCATTATGATAGTGGCGCTATAGAAGTTGATTGATTGATTGTTCTGATGTAAGAATCTACTGTTGAGATTTGCAGAGGAAGGGTCCTCGAAGACGAGAAGCACTTGATAATATTTAAACTGTAAGTTAAGTATAATAACGAAGGTTTACACTGATCAAAATTCGGCGCTGTGGTAGGGCCTAATTCTACAGCGGAAAGTTTAAGATTTAATGTTTCTTCTGTTGCGTGGGGTTCACAGTGAGTGATTTGCCTTATAATTAGCAATTCAACATCATAATTTAAAGCGCCTTCGTAAAACCTTTCGTGGGCGCATGATCTTCCTTTTAAACTTCTATTTATAATATTATTAATCTGAGGATGTTTTATGCTTTCCAGGCTGATCATTCTGTTGTGCCTGTCGGCCGCACTCGTTTCCGTCGCTAGCAGCAGCAGCAGCAGCAGCGGCGGCGGCGGCGGCGTAATCTACATCATGCAGCCGGATGCGTCTCCAAGTCCCACCGAAACGGAAGACGGTTCCCAGCTACTATCGAGGAAAGTGGCCTCCACCGGCGGAATGGCGTCCGGGGCTGGTGCTGCTGCTGCTGCTGCTGCGGCCCCCGCCCCCGGAGGACTCGCTTCCAACAAAGGAAACAGCGTCGGCGGCAGCATGGTCGGAGGAAAGCCGGCGGTTCGGTGCGCCACGACGCTGCCTCGTAGCTGCTTCTGCTCGAAGAGCGAAGGGGCGCTGAGCATCAACTGCTCCGGCGTTCATCTGACGGCCGTGCCTCGCCAGTGGGTGGACGAAGGGGCGGCGGTCTTCAAGACGCTCAACCTCGAAAGGAACCGGATCCGCGAGATCAACGACGGCGACTTCTTCGGAGTGAAGATCGAACGCCTTCTGCTCGCCAACAACAGCCTCTCGGAGCTGAAGTTCCTGTCGTTCTGGGGACTCGAGTACAGTCTCGAAACCCTCGACCTCAGCTACAACAGCTTCTGCAAGGTTCCGTCGGAGGCGCTGCGTCTTCTGCGGAACCTTCGGACGCTCAGCCTCACCGGAAACCAGATCGCCGCTCTGCACGATTTCGACTTCGGCTACATGAGGAAACTGGAGATACTGGCGCTCGACAAGAACCCGATATCGGCGATCGGTCGGCAGGCGCTCGTCGGCACGCAGATCATTCTTCTGACGCTGGACCACGTCCGTCTGAAGGACCAACTGGACGGTCTGACGACGGACGACATGAAGTACGTCAAGGGACTGTCGCTGGCGCACAACAGGATACGCTCGATTCCGGGCGAAAGGTTTCGCGGCGTCAAATACCTGCGCTACCTGAACTTCGGCAACAACCTGCTGTCGACCATCGCGGCGACGTCGTTCGTCGGACTCGAAGACCTGCTTCGCACCCTCGAACTGCACCACAACCACCTCACCCAGGTGCCGACCGACGCACTCCGTCGACTGACCCACCTGGAAACGCTCGATCTCAGTCACAACCGCATCCGGCGCATCTACCGCCGGGCGTTCAACGCGTCCGCCGCCCTCCAGGCCCTCGACCTCAAGCACAACCGCATCCACAAGCTGAGCAAACGGGCGTTCGTCGGACTGGACAGCGTCCAGAAGCTCGACCTGCGCCACAACAACCTCATCACCCTCGACGACCGCACGTTTCCGTGGAACCAGCCGAAGGGACGGTTCGTCTACCTGGCCGACAATCCGTGGCTGTGCAACTGCATACTCAAGTGGGTCAAGGAGGAAATCGAAGGTCAGACCGACCTGTCTACGGTATTCGCCGATGACGTCATCTGCGATCGACCTCAGCTGGTGTACGGCTGGCCGATCGCCAAGGTCCCGGATGTCGACCTGAACTGCGACCACGACTACTACTACTACTACGAGGACGCAGAAGAATCGTCGACGGAGGAGAAGGACAGAGGGACGGGCGATGAGGACACGGTCAACGGAGGACACGACGACGACGACGACGACGACGGCTACCTGAAGAAAGAGGAGCCAACGGAGGAGGAGGAGGAAAAAGAAGCTCATACGCACCACGGTAGCGATCGCACTGGACACAGAAATCTCACGAGAAAGTATAAATGACAAAGGATCCGTCACTCTGAATCAGAGATGTCTATGGGTTCATTTTTTATAACCCAATCCAACCCCACCCATGAAATCTCCAACCCAACCCATGCCGGTAATATAAGGTTAATTGACCCAATCCAACCCAACCCACCGTAATACATTACAATTTCTTAAACCATGACTTATTTTCTGATCCAACCGACCAACAATATGGTAAAGTCTGACCCAATCCAGCCCAACGTAACCCACGGGTTAACCCAACCCATGGACATCCTATCTCTCCGCTGAATTAGCCATGTGCATGTATGATAGTTGAATATTTTGAATATGCGCTTTGCTGACCGGTTATGGCCTCAGGCTGCCCCTAAGAGCAGCGAGTCATCGATTGACAGTTTATCAGAGAACCTTTCGATTCCGAACTGTTTATTACCAAATAATCAACTATTTTGATTGTGCTAAAAATATTTTATCGGCACTAATATTTGAGAAGAAACTCATATTCTTGTGAATTTTGTAAAGTGAACGTTAAACTCTGCTACTGCTGCTGCTGCTGCTGCTGCTGCTGACGGTGCTGCTGACGCTATACAGCTTGTTAAAGTTTTCCGGAGAGAGAGAGAGAGAGAGAGAGAGAGAGAGAGAGAGAGAGAGAGGTAAAAAGTTGTCTTGGAATTAAACAGTTTGGTCATAGAATTTCATGAGTTATGTAGCTTATGTTCTTTGCGAACTGCTGCATGTTCTGTGCAGAGACACGAAGAAACAGGCAAACAGAGACAGACAGATAGAGACAGAGAGACAGACATAGGGAGAAAGAGAGAGAGAGAGACAAAAAAGAGACAGAGACAGAGAGAGGGACAGAGTGAGAGAGAACGGAGTATAAATGTCGCATATATGCTTCTGCTTTATTTATCATGTACAGTGTAATGGTCATGTGCATAAATAGTTTTTCTCTCTTCGCGTCTGAAATATTAAAGCCATCGTAGGACGAGAACAGCAAGAAGTGCCAGGTGCTGACGGAAAACAGCAAGGTGATCTAGAGGTACTGTGCGCGTCAAAGAGCACGTTTGCATTACGTCAATTGCTGCTCGCACCTATATCAGTCTGACCCCAGGGACCCTACGCAACGACGACGATGATGATGATGGCGGATTAAATTATGGAGCATCATCAATGAATCATAAGATCTGTTTAAAATATCACCTTCCAGGAAGGTTGTCGCGCCTATAGTCAAACTGTAACGAAAACTACAATACCGTAGTTGGCGCAAAACACCGCAAAAACTGCTCTGCCTCTAATGTTGACTATTCGATTCTAAGTCCCTAAAATCCACGCACAGAAGGAATTCTGAGCTTCCAAGGACTCGAGAAATTAACAAAAAATATCGAGCGAAAAAATGCGGACATGTTTTTGACATCTAAGATGAACAGGCGCTGTCTCTCAACTGTTTCGCATTTTTCTATGTTGGACCTTGGCAAGGCTGCTTATGGCATAGAATTTAATTATGATGTTTATTATGTCTATGATGTCGGAGAAGGAAGTCAGTTTTTCGCCATTTTGTTAAGTGGAATCCATTACCGTAAAACGACTAATAGAAGCCCGGTATGAAACAGCTGGGGGTAAAAAGTCATCTGCTTTAATAGAAACCGGGCTTGTATTGGAAGTATTGCGGTATTTCTATTGAAGTCATGGTAACCATTGTCTGAAACGTGGCGATGATGGTGACAAAATGGATTCAACTTTCCGCTGTTTTTATCATAGATAGGTTATACCATAGATAGGCTACTTCCAGTGAGTATTTATTTCCATGGCGTACATGTATAATGCAACTTAGTGCGTACTTCTTCGTAAATTATAGAAACTATAAACTAGGACATAGATAAAACGGACACCTGGTCTATACAGAACCTGTTCTTCTTGACCTTGTCGAGGTTCAATCGGTTTCTTCAGATTCGATTGACACGAACTTTCTACCAACAAGGACCCAAAGTCCGTCTTACAGGTTTTACTGCATGTGCTACGCTCCACAGATTAATTGAGTTTAATTAAGTTTTTGTCACATTTCCCGTTTTCTTCGAACCGTTAAAAATTCAAACGTTGATCAGGAATCCAACGGATATATATGTATATATATGTATGTATAAAAGAGAGAATGAATATATATATATATATATATATATATATATATATATATATATATATATATATATATAGAAAGAGAGACAGACAGACAGGCAGACAGAGCAGAGTTGTCCATGGGTTGGGTTAACCCATGGGTTGGGTTGGGTTGGGTTTGGGTCGAGATTTTAAAAAAAATGATGGGTTGGGTTGGGTTGGGTTAGGTTTCGTAAATCTGCACCAGTTATTCTGTTAACCACGTTAAATATAGGTTTTCTGTTTTCTGCGTTGACAAAGTATTAGATTCTTGTATTATGTCATTAAAAATGGCGCCATATACGTTAGCTTACATTCCATCGTAGGCAGTGCATTCAGAATTCTGTAAACAGTGGACAATAGCTATTCAGATAGGTCAAATCATGTGAACGGCTGTTGTTGACTTGTTTTAACGCATTCATTTTATAAACCGACCACGGCCAGTTGACAATAGCAGGGCTGGATTAACCATTAAGCATACTAAGCACGTGCCTAGGGCTCCATGAGGGAAAAGGCACAACGGTTTTACCTGTTACGTTTCTCAGTCAAATATTTTGCGATCTAGTTTAATAAATGTATTAATCAGTCGCTTTGTTCTGATCGAAATTCCATCAGAACAACTATGCAAAAGACAGGTTGGATGCCTTATCTCTACTATATAATTATAGATTTTCTTCATGATATTTGTCCTTGCTTTCTTCCTTTTAGAGCTGTGTCTGTCTGTGTGTGTGTCTCTCTTTGTGTGTTCTCAATAACTGTAATTGTGTTCCATCCAGTCTTATAACAGTGAACTATTCTTCTTGTCTGTAAAAACTGATAAAGCGAATCGATGTCCAACAGCGTAGCCAAGAGGGAGGGGGTTACCCCTGGCTACCGACGAAAAATTTTGTTAATGTGGTTCCATCTATTTTTAACTTTCTGACGCGGTTTGGGGTCAAACCCCCCATGGCTGCCGACGCAACGTGCTTCTTTGACCAGTCTATGTTACGGCACTATGGAAGTTGTTTCGAATACATACATACATTAAATTAAATGCATCACATCACGGCGACGCTGGCATTAATACAATCATTGTTACTCAATTATGAGAATGATGAATTTCCGGTTTGTTGCAATAACAACTCGAAATAAGCAAACTATCTATTTGCTTGAATGTATTATGTTTTTAAAATTGCGATTGTACTTTCACGTTTTGTATGGATGGGTTGGGTTGGGTTTGGGTCAGAAAACATGAATTTTGTTTGGGTTGGGTTGGGTTGGGTTGGAAATTTGGTGGGTTGGGTTTGGGTTGACAAAACCGACCCATGGACAACTCTGAGACAGAGACAGAGAGGGGAAGATAGAGAGAGAAAGATAGAGAGACAGATACAGAGAGAGAGGGGAGATAGAGAGAGTGAGAGACACAGAGAGAGAGACACAGAGAGACACAGAGACAGAGAGATAGAGACATAGAGACAGAGACAGAGAAATGGCTGATTGAAGAGTCTGTGTCGGAAAGAAATGATAACAGACCACACATCTCAACTGATGCGACGGAAGTCGCTAATGAAAAGTCATTGTAAGCGCGAAAAGAGCGAAAAGAATAATAGATAGAGTTTATTGATATTAAAGCTATAAATGGGTCAGAGGAAGGAGACGAAGAAAGAACTGTGATTATTCGATTGAACCACTGTGCTACGGAAAAAGACTGTCAAAGAATACGCAGTAATAAACCGATCGTCGCAATATTAAATTCCTCGTCTTACTCCTGAAGACTTCCGATGAACTCTCTCTGTACATTGCAATGCTTTTCTCTTGCAGTTGTGCCATTTGACGCTTTCATTGCTTAATGAAATGGCAAAAGATCACAAGGGTCGACACGTAGAAAGATAAAGATGGAACAGGAGGCATGGAAATCGAACTGATGAGATCTCTGAGTTTTTTTACGCAATGTATACCAGGCATCATACTGTAGGAGGTCTATACACCGGAATTTTTGTCGGTCTTCTTACGAGGCTGGCATCCTCACAAACTTAAAGCGTTTGGATTAGAATAATTAAATCAAGATCGCTGCTATAAAAAACCAACGTAAAAATAAAACGATTCCATCATACTTGCTTCATTATTTTTGTTTGATCTTTTGCCATCCTATACTGTAACGTAGCAAAGACGGATCCATGCACAAATTTATATGGTCCATGTATCATTTAGAAAACCTCTGATATCACTTATTTCCTCTGATATCACTTATTTACCTCCTCCTCCTTCCCCTCCTCCTCCTCCTCCTCCTCCTCCTCCTCTTTCTTCTTCTTCTTCTTCTTCTTCTTCTCAAGTTCTCTTCATTGTTCAAGTCCTTTAATTGGTCCAGTAGCTTTACCTTTCGACTTTGTTCTGTGCTCTTTCCTTGAGTGCCTTATAATCATCTTTATTCGTGACAAGCACAGCATAAAAAGTAGTACACAACCAGTAGTACACAACTAAAGAAAACACAAATCAACTTATAACTATTGATGCTGTAATCCATCAACAAGTTCTAAGCAACAAGATTCCTGGTCGTCTGTTTGCCTTTCGATCCTTCGAACGTCCTTCTAATAACTTCAATTTATGCGTAATAACTGCTCATTGCCTACTTTTAATATAGAATCTTAATGGAAGATCATATCATGTTTTATAATAACGTTCTGGTTTTCCTCGACTTTTTTGTTAGGTGTATAAGTTCTCACATTCAATTTCAATTTGGCGATGACGATACAGTAGACGGTTGATTGATTAGGTGGGTGATTACCTGAATAATTCCCGAAGCCGAGTTCTTTGATCTTGTCGGCTGCATTAGCCTAATTCCTTCATTAAATTTCATCTGGAGCTATTTTTCAGATGTCTTCTTACGGCGTTTGATCATAAGGTCTTAATTTGCGGGCGCTTGGATTTCGCGCGAATGCTTTCGGCAAGACAGATCGATTGAGCAGAGCGCTCGAATGCATCGTTAGAGGCTGCTGTTCCTCGCTGGACGACATTCATTCCGAGCTAAAAACATATTTTCCAAGCAGACCTCACGGGAGTGATTGCAAGACGACTAAGATGACCGTAGGCCTATATAGGGCCTATGCGAGCGTGATGGACATTTGCTGATGGCGTTCAGTAATCAGTATGTCGTAAGACGATGACCGCTCAAACAGCAGTTATACCTGTTTCAGTAAAACCAGTGCTGAAAGTCAGCGGGAACTCGCGGGAACTCGCGGGAACTAAGTTCTCTCACCTTTTTGAACCATGAAAATTTTTTTCTCATAATTTTTCAATATTTGTTCCAATATTGTAAAAGCAACGTGTACGTGTTGCAAAACTATTAAGCTAAGATTTAAAAAGCGCTATAGAAATGTAAATGATGGCTACCCATAGTTCGTCAGGGTTAGGATTGGGGTTAGGATTAGGGTTGCGCCAAGAGAGTTCCTGCACCTTTTTCATAGACTTTCAGCACTGAGTAAAACCAAGCGAACTTGCGGTCAGTATGCAGGCATTTCACAGGCACGAATTTTTTTTTGAAAGTTACATAATAACATAATAACATTTGTAGAAGAACTTAATAATAACATTTGTAGAGAACTTAATTATAATTAATTATTATTACAATAATAGATTATTATAATATAATAGTATTTAATATAGCATCCGTAGAAGAACTTAATTATTTTACAATTAAATTGAAATAGGTGAAATAAGTGCAATTATAATTATGGAAATAACAAGATACCGAAGAGAACAAAGTTCCCGCAAGGAGGTACCTTAGGTACAAGAGCAGTTCATAACTGCTTCTGTCACTGACTAGACTAAGGCTACCACTTAGAAGACATTTTAATACTTTAAACCTGTTACTTAAACTTGCAAACTAAAATTGCAAACAGATCATATAATACCTTAGGATCAGTACATTTTCTTTGCTATATGCTAAAATCATGCATATCTCTAATTTTCTCATGAAGTTCTGTAAAATATGTTCGACATTGTATTGATGATCATTCCAAGAACAGCTGCACAATACAATACATAATGCAACTGATCTATTAGAAATATAGGAAGTAGTAAATTCTATGATTTCAAAGGTAAGGAAAATCAAGATTTGACTTTTAGTCACAAAATTTCATGAACTGAGGTTTATTTCAACTCAACTTAACATAGGCAAGTCTGACATCAATTACAATAAATGACATCAATTGAATTTAAATAAGACCAAGAAAATTCACAGAATATTAACAAGTCTAATTTTAGTATAAGCATACAATAGAATAGAAAACAAAAAGAAACCTGAGAAGTAGTCAAATTAAAAGTTAATATTTTACTAGAATATTCGGATTAATATAATTGATTAATTTGTGCAATATATTCTAGATGTGGCCTAATAATACAACGTTAGACCGACGACGATAAAGACCAAGGGGCAGGAGATCCTACTCGGCCCTAGACTGGCTGTGAGACTCGTGCAAATTCGATGAGAAAATGTACAACATCTGTTGGGAGGGGTAAGGTAATGCCGGCATAGTGTTACGTAGTGTGAAAATATGTTTCAGGACGTAAGAGTAGAATTTAATATACACTGTAACCCTAAAGTTTTGGGCTTCAGACTTCGTTGGGGTGGGGCTCATGATGTTCACCCCAAACCCTTTAGTCGAATCTGGAAATGTCGTCCTGTGGGCGTCATGATGTCTCTTGCTTTGAAGGCTATTTTTGTATTCATCTGTAAATAAGTTATACTTTTGGTATTCTGTGAAGAATTAAAAAGAAAGACATTCCTAGGCGTAAACTACAATACGTGGGACAGAAATAAAACAGGTAACACAGTACAAATATCTAGGAAGCATTTGCACAAGCGATGGGAGGAGTGAAAAGGACATTTAAAACCAGAATAGGAATGGCGAAGACAGCCTTCACACAACTTTAAAAGATCCTCACAAATAAACATATTTCAACAACAACACGGCTCAGAAATTATTATTCTTCAAAGCTACGTGTGGGTAGTTCTGATGTAAGGGTCAGAAACATGAACAACAAAAACAACAGAAAGGAAGCTGGAAGATGCAGATATGTGGTTTCTCAGACGTATACAACAAAATTTCATGGACAGAAAAAATAACGAATGAGGAAATACTAAAGGCTTTTGGTGTGAAAAGAAAATTGCTAAAACCCATAAGAAATCGACCGCTTGATTTTTTTTCGGACATCTAATAAGAAAGGACGGATTGGAAACTCTAGTCGTAGCAGGAAAAAGAGAGGAAAAGAGCAAGAGGAAGACAGAGAATAAAGTATACAGACAGCCTAAGAGAAGCAACAAGAACTAGAGACATCATCGAACTGATTAGGGAAGCCAGAAGCAGAGAAGGGGGAGTGGACAACTGGACATCCATGGTCGCCGACGTAGCAATACATGGCACATGAAGAAGAAGAAGATTCTGTTGAGCAAAGAGCTAATAATCAATCTTGTCCATTGGACATATTTTTCTGCCCCATCTCATCCCGTGGCAATTCATGCCTGTCCCATCCCATCCCATCCCTTTCCATGAGATTCTCATTATGATATTAATATGGAGTACGGTTAAATTACCATTATGAAACCTATGACAATTTAGGTTTGGTGTCTATACTAAATAGGACTACTTGTCTTTGATAAATTTATTTGCTGGTGACGCGCCAAAATGTAATCTTACAGTATATGATAAAAGGCTATGAGTATTTTATTTATTTATTTATTTATTTATTTATCCGGTGTCCAGCCACAAAATAAAGAATAGATACAAATATATGGAGAAAAACGAAGGGTAAAATGCTTTGTAAAGGTAAAAATAAAAAAAATTTAACACGTTGACTGCGATACGATGGATTCCTGGGACGCGGCTGGTGTCGAATGCGTTCGTGCGTGACCAACGTGAATGCCGCTAGATTATTTTCAAGGCACAATCACGTTAGACACCTGTAGGGGAAAATATTTTGAAGCAGATGCGTTTAGAAGCCATCTGTTACTAGTATCATGTTCACTTTACTCAGGTATGCGCCAATTCATAGGGAAAATGCCGGTGCCCTGTAAGGTGGCGGAACAATAGTTAGCTCAACAATAGCGATTGGAGAAATTACTGCCATAAAATGGAAACAATTTCAATTTAAATTCCAACCTTTATTATCTGGTCCAAATGCCTCCCTCACACCCCGAGCCAAAAATTGTCCGCTTCACTGGATGGAAGACTTGACAATGCAAGCCACGTAATTACATCGTAGCAGGAATTCTCCGGGTGTACGCTTATACGACGCGTCAGGGAGGATTATAATTACGAGGCTGTGGTTGAGTATATTGTGTTTATTTGAACAAATGTTTATAGGACAAATATTCATACATCTTCCATAGAATACGCCTTTTTTGATTGGTCACTCATTCTAGTAGCTAAAGGAAGCAGAAGAATGATTCCAAGATCCGTATAAGCTAAAATAGTTTGCATTGAACTAAGGACGTCATAT
This sequence comes from Metaphire vulgaris, assembly GCA_018105865.1. Taxonomy (NCBI): domain Eukaryota; kingdom Metazoa; phylum Annelida; class Clitellata; order Crassiclitellata; family Megascolecidae; genus Metaphire; species Metaphire vulgaris. The sequence goes on from CM030832.1 coordinate 14,216,013, forward strand.
GACGTCCCTAGCGCCCTGAGAAACCAAAATAAGGACGTCAGTTGATGTCCCTAGCGCTCAACGTGTTAAGAGTAGATCTGCATGGCGTAGATCAAGTTGCTATGACATGGCTACTGTCACATGGGAAATACAAGTGTGTGTTGTCCCATCCCGCGTCCAATCCCTGAGGACCTTTTCTATGGGACAAACCTGCTAATAAAACACAATTCTCCCATCCATCCATTCCAAATAGTCATACTAATTCACAGTGGCGTAGCCACGGGGGCTTTTGGAGGTTAAAATCCCCCCTTGGGCGGCGGGGAAAAATTTTTTGATGTATTCCCATGCAATTTTTATTTTTGAGGCGATTTTTGGCGATTTTTGGGGTGAAACCCCCCTTAGCGGTTATCGGCGAAATTTTTTTCAAACCCCCTCCCTTCCGGAAATCCTGGTTACGCCACTACTAATTCAACCAGTGAGAAGCGCATATATCAGCAGATCATTAGTAGACTATTTGTTGAATCGATTCTAAGCTTCTCTCTTTATTGTCTCTCTTTCTCTGATCAGTTATTTGTAGGCATAACTTATTTAGCTACACCGGATTCAGTCGATGGCAGTATTTTCTTTACTGTTCGCCCCAAATTCGAGTCCTCATCTCTGAACAGGATCGGATAATATTCGACTGACTCTGGATGCAAAACGGCCGTTGGCTTTGGGCTTGGAATAACGCCTTTGCTTTCAGCGACCATCGATTCATTTCCGATGAATGAGACATTATTATTATTATCATTATTATTATTATTATTATTATTATTATTATTATTATTATTATTATTATTATTATTATTATTATTATTATTATTATTAACTGGACAATTTTTATAGCGCAATAAGCCTGGCAAATGGTCAAATACAAGAGCGCTTTACAATACCACGTATACCCATATATATATTGTCCAGTACAGTATCTTACTGGAAACTCTCTACACCTGGAAGTGAAGCGGGCGGTTCAAATATTATATTACAGATAACTGCAAAGAAGTAATGACCAAACCGGACTGTACGATGAAGTGCCGTTAAGATTTTAACAGATGGAGTCACTCGGAGTCACCCATCGCTCCCAGGAGCCCCACAGACAGTATAACAATGCATAGAGAAGCTGTCACGAGCGGATGCATGGGCGATAGACGGATAGTCAGTATCTGTGAGTATAGAATGGTTAGTATACGTCGTAGCCGAACAAAGGTTTCCAATTATTTCCGTCGCAGAGATTCGATGTTCTACTGAAAGGTTCATCGCTCCGTTGGGTAATTAGTTCAATTCGTGATGAAATGAATGTTTTATCAGACCGCAAGTCACTTGCAGCGCCGTTAGTTTGTGGTCCACTGGAGACTGCAGTTATGTGCCTGCACTTATTTATTTAGAATTGAGTTCATTCCTCCGAGAACAAGGCTGCAGTGTAAGCACTACAGTGACACGCGCGCGCACGCACACACACACACACACGAACCGACACAGTCTGCGGCGATTTTAGGGCTTAAGGCAAAGACGGGAAATCATGAAATGGTGAAAGAATTTCAGAGGAGCAGCGATGGAAAACGAGAGAAAGGAAAGCAATAAATTAAAATCGAGTCTTCAAAGTGACGACGGACTGTTCCAGCAAAAGACGCGTCTTCGATCAACGTCTCGCTGTTAACAACCGATCGCCCGAACACAGCGGCCGCCGATCGCTCGCAGGTCAGACGACGTGCCAAAGACCCTGACCGGAAGTGCAGAGTGCGACGGACGCGGAAAAGTGCGGACGCACTGAACTCTTAGAAAGAGGAGGAGGAGGAGGAGGAGGAGGAGGAGGAGGAGGAGGAGGAGAACAGACAGACGTCTTTGCTCGAAAGATTTAATTGCGTTTCTTTGTAAGACGCGAATGAACGGTCGAACGCTGCCGGGCTCTTAGAACGGCCCTCAGAATGGCGGCGATGCTTGGCTGTTTGCGTCCGGAGGCAGCGACGATGGTCTCCTCCCGTCTCTCTCTCTCTCTCTCTCTCTCTCTCTCTCTCTCTCTCTCTCTCTCTCTCTCTCTCTCTCTCTCTCTCCGGCCTCCGCGAATCTCCCGTGTTACGACCTTCGTTGAAACGTTTCGACGCCGATACGACGTTCGTCGGGAAAAGGATTTCCATTAAAAGTAATTGCGTCAGAGGGAATTCTGACCACCAGATATTGCACATTGGACGATCAATGGACTTTTATTCGACGGCGCAAATCACCGATGCACAACCGGCGGCGGCCCGCGGCCCAGACCCGGCCCGCCAGCGTATTCTCTGTCTAGCCATCGGAGAAAAGTAAAATAACACAGAAAACTGGTTCGAGAACAGTAATTTTGTTATAGAAATTAATTATACATCAACTGTCCATATTATCAATTGGACTGCTAATTAATATTTGTCTCAAACAGTTGCTCGTTGCAATATTTATTTAGGTTAACTCTGTTTGAGTTTCAGGTTTATATGAAATATATTACAAACATCGGGGTAGCCACGAGGGTGCCCGAGGACCGCCCCCATTCGGGCAAGGATTTGTGCCCCGTCAAATCCCATAGTCTGGCTAAAGGGGGTGTGCGTGTCTGCATCGATGCCCACTGGCGCGACCACAAGAGGTGCAGCGGGCTTAAGTCATTTGCACCAGGTCAACTGCCTCAACTCTAGTGGCGAGATTCATCCAGAAACATTAAGAAAATCTATCTGGTAAGGATGGTAAAGTGATTGCCGAATAGCTGTCACGTGATCATCGATTATAACTTAATTACGGAACACGCATTTCGAGAGTGCGACCGGTCCTCGAGCAATCTAAGAATGAACAGGTCGTTTTAAGGTCTTCGTAGACCATAGGGACTCTCGCGTTCGTATTTCGTAAATTCATTTGTGACTTTGTTAATGCAAAAGATCGAAAAAAAGTTAACATACTGTAATACAGCTCAAGCACTGTTTACAGTTTAACAGAGACTGTTAGAGTTACAAACGCTATCAAATTTCTATCTGCAATTTCTGCCATATTTTAGGCGAAGCGCTATATTTGAGTTTTTAATACTTTATTTTCTGGCGGTCGTAGGCATCTGAAAACTTCGTAGGCCATAGGTAAAGTGTCTTCTGTGTCTAATGGATAAGGAGACCCTGATTCTGAATAAGGTTTTACTTTCATCATTCTCGTCAGCCTGTAGATCCATATTTTAAAAAAAATCAGTTATTCCGTACAAGTTCAGATGTCATCAGATTACTAATTATATTATGTGACATCGTAACGGATCTAAAACTCGTAAATGCGTTCAATTCCGTAGAAAACTGTCGCTGTTTCTGTCGCCGGCTGATTCAAACTGATCGGTCGACGTTCATCATAGTCGTCGTCGTCGTCGTCGTCGTCGTCGTCGTCGTCATCGCTAGCAACTCGCAAGAACAGCGACAATTCTTCTATTGAATGATGATCATCCGTCGAGATTTCTCAATCGGAAAAACAGAAAAGAAGCGAAATCAGTCGGCGGCTTTCCTCTGCGCGTTCGATCGATCGTCCTCCCTACGCCCTGCGTACCCCCGCCCCCACTCCCGGGCGTCGAGGCACCCGCCCCTCTCCCCTACCCGACGACGGATCGACCGGTTGTAGGTCGGTGCATCGGTCGTTGGGTCGGGCGACCATCGACCCCGAGGAGACCGACTGATTGCCGACGGATTAGGGCGACGCGAGGCCCGAGGTCTTTGCTTCGCCGGAAACGAAATCGCATTTTCCTTCCGGTCCTGTGTTTCCGTTAAGCACTTAATTTCTCACTTCTCCTAAATGAATCAGTCGTACTCTCCACCTCCTCCACCTCCTCCTCCTTCTCCTCCTTCTCCTCTTCCACTCCAACCGACCGATAAAGGTTCCTTCCTCCTATATTACGCCCGCGTCGCACCCTCCCCTACCTGACATTGCTTCCTGGTCTCTTCCATTTGGACTGCTTTGTCCACATTGAAACTGCTCTATGCAGCTCAAGTGAACAGGAAAACCACGTGGAAGACGATTTGAAATTTATCTTTCGGTCAAATTAAATGGCGCAATTCAGTCGCGAAAAGTCATCGATGAATATCACATCTTCACCATCGTCGCCGCTCGGTGCCATTTTAACGAACGCACACGCACACACACACACACTGGCATATCTTAGGCAGTATGAGACCAAGTGAGTCTTACGAGAACTGTTAATTGGCAGGAAAGGCGGGTATTTGAGTTGTGACGAAGTTCGAACCGTCACTCCAGTCCACCAGATTCACCGCGTTCACCGATACACGTGACCTCATGATTCTAACGGGTACGGCCTTATACAGAGCAGGTCACGCCTATTCAGCTGCGTAGTTAGTTAGTTCGGGCAAGGATTTGTGCTAAAACGTCGAGAAACTTTTACGCGGTGGGTAGGGTGCTTGTCGCCAGAATCAGAATCGATAGGCGTAGTTGTGTTGGTCAATCAGTAAAGGAAGACGCATTTCATAGAGATAGGCAACAGATGATACGTCTCATTTTCACGTTTATTTATATATTTCCGCCATGACACTGTTCACTGCACTGAAGAAGATCAGTTCAAAGGATCAAGAATAATATATAGGCCTAGATCGGGATTTTCAAACAGCATTCAGTGTATTTTTATATGTTACGATAATGACCTATCACTTAACTTAGCTGCCTCAGATTAATATTATTAAATCAGTTTATCTGTACAACTAATTAAACTAAAGTCACAAGTTAATATTATCAATCGACCTTAAGCAAGCAGAATTCAATAAATAGATATTCAAAATGCGAAAGAAGATGCTTTTCATAGAGATAGGCAACAGATGATGTAACCATATCAGATTATCTTTACTGCAGTAAATCTATGATATCGTCATAAAATTCTGTGACGTCGTCACATTGCAAATGACGTCAGTGGTTACCATGACGTCGTTCCCCGGAATTTCCTAAGTCTAACCTTCAAAGTCACCATGTCTCCTCGACTCAAAATTCCGTACTGTGAACCTATCTGGCGACGGGTGAGCAGCTTGTATCTGGAAAATTGCTTTTTTGTTCAATTTGGATATTTTATATTTTTCTACAAGCTGCGTTTCAGCGAAGATTGGTAATCGCTACTTAATTTCTACAAATCTCGTAAAGGAGTGCGACTGTGAGTCTTTCGTATTCTGGGGAAAATAAGTTTGAAATAATTGTGTGGCCTTAGAGTTAACGTACAGAGATGGCTTTCATTCGATGCTATACAACTAATCAAATAATCGGAACGCCTTCCCGGCTTTCTAAGCTTCTGTTCATCTCGGCAGTTGAGCCTTCTATAGAAACAAGTTTAATTCTTAGTTCTGAAAACTCGGTTTGGCGATTTTGAGATTTCTTAATTCCGACAGAGGTTTGTTATTTTCTGCGATTTTAAAGATGTTAGAGCCGACTTGCGCTCAATCAGTCATCGGACATTTTAAAATTGTCAGCGCCTAAAGACAATCAACATCTTTACTTCTGACGCCGGAGAAATCACTTCACGTGATCTTTAAAATTATTTTTACTTCTGCTAAGTGCACCCGTTGCGTTCCTAATTGTTCGCTTTGAATTTCACTCTTCCCTCGGCAAGCATTATCGTCTGCATGCAGCGCACTTGCTCATTAGTTCGCGTAATTTTCGGGTGGAATGAGATCATTAGTACATCAAGTGATGGCAGCAAATACCTCAGTCTTGCGTCATCTGCCTTAGTCTCCGCTAAATTAATTACAATGACTGATCAAAGCCATTTTGCGTCCATAACGGAAGTCGATGAGAGAGACACACACATTTATTCAAGTCTCCGTTGTCATTACTGGCATCGTGAACACAAAGAGACGACTCTCTAGGCAACGATATATCTTCTTCGTGTGACATTTTCATATATAGATCCTACCTGATATCATGTTTTTGTTGCGCTTGGCATCTAAAGCTGCTTACTGCGCGTTAAAAGCCGGAAACATGGATTTCCGTCTGATAAGAAATGAATGTGCGAAGACTTTCTTGATGTCTTCGAAGGCAGTTCAGTCGATATACAGTAATTATCATGACATCAGCGCAACAGCATCCTGCGCCGTCGCTTTTACATCAGATTTTATCTTTTCCGTTCTGTATACATATAGTGCGAATTTTATGTGCGAATTACTTCGAATGTATATAGTTGACTGAAATCAACATTAAATGGCACAAAATCTAATCTTTCTAGGTGACCATTTTCACAATTATCGGAATAAAGTAGATCCCGTTTTATACTCGCCTGGCCGCTGACTTATTCCTGAATGCCAATAAGCTTATACTACAGTATGTGTAATGGTGTTTTATCTTGTTCGCTGTCTGATAGAAATAAAAATGATTTTCAAGTGCATTTAGAGTTGTGCAGCCAAATATAAGTCTCACAAATATTCTTCCTGGGACGTTTTATCAATCCGAGTTTCGTCAATTCGTATACTCCACAGAGTCCACACTCCACAGACTACTAATTTCTAAAATAAGGAATTTGGCACCTAAGTATTTTCCATGCTTCGATGTTACTTTGCGTTTTGTAAATTCGTTATTCAGCCGAAGAACAATGTGCTGATAAATACCGTCCCGAGGGGCCCAGTGGCTGCCATGTTTCACAGCCCTGGGCCCGTCTACCTCTTGCCGACCCTCGTCGGGCAGAAGTTCCACGACCCTCGCAGCGTACACCCCCGCGGACCCGCCTACCCTTTTGGAATTCGACACAAACAGTTCAAAGAGGACATCGGACCCGGTCCGTGCCACTTTCCGCATCCGAAGATGCTGAGGGACGGACGAGAGGGCATCCCGAGGTTCACGATGCTGTCCAGACACCCGGACATCGAGCAGTTCCAGTCGCCCGGACCGGCCGCCTACAAGCCGACGATGAAGGCCGCCGTCGAGAGACCCCCGGAGTTCACGTTCGGCATGAAACACATGGACTTCAAGAAGGACAATATGCCAGGCAGGAAATGGGTTTTAATTCCTTACATCGTCAACTGTTATGAAAAGACTTTTAATTCTTAACTGCGATTAGCAACTAGAATAATGCATTAATGATTGTTTTGTTAGGCCATTTTATCTCGATTTACGATTGTCGTGCTATTGACGTACAGTTTACTGATGATATTTCGTTAGTCACAATCAGAATTTCAATGAAGATAATAACGGTAATTGCGCATACCGTTGATTGCGCAATTGTGTGGTCGCTGTTTCGTAGCTCCGAACCAGTACAGTCTTCCTACAATGCTGGACGGGCCTCGATATACGATCGCTGAGAGATTGGCCGGCGTTGATACGATCAACCACGTACGGAACAAATACTATAATGCTCTCACGTGCTATTATAGGACGTTTCTTTTGTACGAGTTACACGCTATGCCGACTTACACCATGTTGACTGCATTCGAAGCAAGCAAATCTAAGGCGAAATTCATCAGTCGCTTCGGATAAGTAGGCTGAATTACTATAGACTATCGCGAAATAAGAAGTAAGTTTCTAATGTACTTGCTACGACCGGGCGTCATAAAACCAAAAAAATCCGCTTCCAAAAATTCAAGTTCGTTGGACATAAGTTTTTTTTGTTCGAATAGGACGAACGTCTTCGCATTTATTTTGGTATTAAAGACAGACAGAAACGCGAAAAAAGTAACAACGTGTATTGTAAAGTTTGTGTGCTTACTTTGAGAGAGAGAGAGAGAGAGAGAGAGACAGACAGACAGACAGACAGACAGACAGACAGACAGACAGACAGAGCATCAGCTGTGACTGCAGAGCCGTTCTTGTTCGCTTGGACGACAGTGCACCGCACCCCTATATACACTGTCTCCATTATTTTTCAGAGTCCTGGACCAGGGACTTATAAAGTCGTTAGCACCAATCATTACAAGGCACGTCCTCCTCAGTATACGATGGCTCCCAGGGTCTTCATTCCCGGAGACAGGACTCAGAAGCCAGGACCCGGAGCTCACTGTCCGGAACTGGTTTGCTATTAAACATCTTCTATACTCCAAATGACATTGTATGTGTGCGTGTGTGTGTGTTTAAATGCGCGTGTGGATGGTCATTGGCGGAAATAATATATAGGACTAAAAATAATATGTCTAAGGTTTTAGAAAATTCATTTGGGAAATTGGGAATGTTATGAATATGTATAAGTAAGCGCAGAGAAAAATGTTGAGTTTTGCTGCATTAGACGCTTTTTGTCAAATGACTAAAAGTTATTGGTTCTCTCAGTTTAAGTGCTTCCTTTTTGTCGATCAAATTGTTATCCTAAGTATTTCTTATATTATTCAATACCAATCTGTTTCTTTTCTGTCCGTCTACTTGCCTGTAGACCTACGTCTGTGAATAGACATATTTACGCGCCTGTTTGTCTCTATGCCACCTAATTCCGTCTGCCTGACTCGCTTTCTCTGCTTATATTTTCAGGTTCGTTTGATGATGCTTTTAGTGCTACCAGATGTCGCGTTTCTGTTGCTTGTGCACAGTGTTTAATCTAGGCCGTTTCCGGGGGAAAAATTGCCCTCCCCCGGAAATTTCAAATTCCCCCCGGAAATTTTGGAATACTACATGGACTAACAGCGGCCCCTAGCAGATTCTCCCCCGGCTTTGTCAGTTCCCCCCCGGCTTTTTCAGTTTCCCCCCGGAGTCCAGAAGTCTAGATTAAACACTGCTTGTGCATACGTTGATTGTGTATGTCCTGACGGTTGTTTAGTCTGTCCGTCAACGATTGTCCCCGGTATATGCTTCGATGCTTTCAGGTGACAGTGAACCGTGCCGAGGCGCCTCACTTCAGCTTTGGAATCCGCCACAGTCAGTACGAGGGCGTCATGACGAGCGCAGCCGCCGAAGACACCAGCTGTCTCTGAACGCACACGAACACAGTGCGTTCTCTGACCCGAAAAGATTCAAACAGACAGATATTTTATAACCGTGTTCTCGTTTTTTCAATCTCGTAGGCTTCTGTAATAATTAATTATCGTGTTTGCGTAAATTTTATTGTCTTAGGTATTCGTGTGTCGTTTACATCAGTATTTTCAGAATTTGGTTTCGATTAGGTATCCGTTAACTAATGTACTCGTTTCATATTCGTTTTGTACGAAATTGTTAGGTCATCAGTGGAGTTTGTAACAGTATAGACATTTGTGCTTCGACGATACATCAAATTAGCGATATAGGCCTAATACTTGTCATAGTTGTCCCAATCATACATTGCATTTCATTGTAAGCGACCTGTAAATCAAATCCACACAAAATGTTTCTTGTCATCATCTGCTCATTACTCGATCATTTGAATTTTTTTTAGTAGAACTATTTTAAGCATTTAATTCAAAATCATGCAAATTTATTCAGAAATAACTAATAATTTTTAATAGTATGATTTTGTATATGCTCAGACGTTTATTATTCACAATCGTAGTCTTATATTTCCTCACTTATCTCGGCAACATTTTTCTCTTGTATAATTGATGGTATGCTTATAAAATCGACAATTTGCATAATTAAATTACAAAGTTAAAATACTGCAAATGCTATGAGTGAGTGAAAGATTAAAGAACAACTTCAAACGAACACGTTTCATGTGTAAGACTGCAATAGACGCGACGTTATATTAGACATGAACATGGGTCCATTTTTAAAAACCCAATACAAACCAGCCCGTCATGATTCAGACCTGAATCAACCCACGAAAGCAACAGGGTTACTTGACCCAACCAGTGCCGTTTTAAGAAAATTTGGGGGCCCTAGGCATAGTTCAAAAAATAGCACCAAGCGATGGCCTTTTTGCTCGTCAAACTTTTCGGGCATCAGAAAATCGAAAATCAAGCAACAACAATGTTTCACCGTCCGCCGAGGCCCCTCATATATCGCGGGGCCCTAGGCACGCGCCTACCATGTCTTTGTCTTAAAACGACCCTGGACCCGACCCGACCCACTGTAATACATTACAATTTTGTAAACCATGACTAATGTTATAACCCAACTCGCCATAAACATAAAAAATGTCACCCAATCCAACCCAACACAATTCAAACCAACCCAACTCATGGGTGGTCCCAACTCATGCTCACTCATTGCTCAAGTCTGCGTTATATGCGGTCATATCAAATCGCTAAAGTTGTGGCAACGAAAGACTAATGCAATTTCAATATGACATGACTTCGATCGGTAATTCTGTCAGTGATAGCGAGTCATTAAAAGTCGCGCAAATGTTTAAAAGGTAAAGGTCCACAGCTTCGTTATATTTGCCTTAAGATCGCATTAAATTCTTTCATATTAACATTTTACTATCTAAACGTTCATACTGGAAACATTAACCGTGAGAAGATGAACAACGTTTTGAGCCGAAGCACGGTCCTGAAAGGATCTAAGCCTGCGAGACTAAAACATATACTTAGGAAAATGTCATGGAATAAGGCGTGAAAAGTAAACCCTTTCTATTATGCACAGAGTTTAAAGCACCGTGATTTTGCTATTGTTGCTATAATATTTAAAACCGATAGGTCAAAGGACTCAAAGCCATCGATGGGCGTATTTAGAAAGGCCTAAAGGGTATGCTGAAATTTAAGAAGCTCGAAAAATAACTTTTATTCTATGTTCTGCAATAACGTATACAGTTTAAGTTTGTTAATAATACCACCTGTAAAGTACTGACCGTAAATTTATTACAACTGAATTAAGTTCAATCGTCGGTCTAGCAGTCTTTAAGTGCAACCGAAGGGAATGACCAAAGACCAAAGGGGTATGCTATGGATCAGTAGCATACCCTCTAAATACGCCACTGAAGCCATTTCAGATTGCGCTCAATAAGATAAGAAGTATCAGAAAAGTCGCAGTACTGTGAATACTGCCTATCAACATACAGTAGGCCTATCTGTTGCCATAAGAACTGTAACTTTTACAACATTCAAACGAAAGTTTTCAGAACGTTCATTCTTCAAAGTAAAAATCTTATCAAAAAATAACTTCAGTTCTACAGCAGAAGTTCTGCAGCAGATGTACGAAGCTTTCCTTTGGGTGATACCGATTCTGAAGTCGTTTCGTCCAGGTCTGACCGGGTCAGAACAACTGGGTACCGCCGGTCTGCTAGTCTCTGATCAGCGAATCTCTTCGAAATCTCGTCTCGCAGATGAATCGGGAGATCTAGATTAATCCAGTCAAGGCAGAGAGACGGCGTCTACCAGTGGACAAGAGCAGTGGCGGTTCCACGTGGGGATGAGTGGGATCCAAGGGATGCATCCACCCATCGGACTTTTTTTTGCTTGTCAAATTATTTTAGGGTAAAAGTCAAGTAAAATGACGGGGGAAAACAGCGGGTGACCTTTTTCGTGCTTGTCAACCTATTTTTCGGTAAAATTTTAGTAAAATTCGGGGGAAATGCCTTTTGTTGCTTGTCAGCCTTTTTCTTTTCGGCAAAGTTTATTGATTTTTCCCTCTCCTTTCATCCGCCTCATCAACTTCTTATGAATTCATTTCATCCACCAAGAAATCCTGTAACCTCCACTGGACAAGAGCCTACGACTTTCAAGAGCTCTACTCCGACTAAGGATACATCCTTCAGCGCTTAACCATAAAACGCTGAAAGAAGACAAATGCCGGTAAAAGCAACCGTTTGCTAGAATTTAACTAACTCCGAGGAAAGTAGGAAAGTGCTTGAGTACTGTAAGTCGGCGTCTGTCTCAGTTAAGCGAGACTCGATGATTGAATCAAATATTAAACACAAGAACCATCTTTCGGCTTTAGTTTATACGAATGCTTCGCTGCTTCGGCACATTTTCTACACTACATAGTATGTATATATATATATATATATATATATATATATATATATAATATTGCATATTTCTGTAGAAGGAACTATAGAGTGGTTTGCGATGATTGATTGGTCACCGGCGGTCGTTGTCGTCTGCTCGGCGAAAGTCGACGTCGTCTGCGCCTTTGATGACGTTTAATTGATGACGTTTATGAATTGCGATATGTCGGACGATGCCTTGCTCAGTGCTCGGCTCCCTGTGTCTGATGAACGGAACAGCTGTGCGCCATTTCGAGAAGACAAGAAACAGCTCTGGGCCACAGAAAGTTCAGCCGTTTTCATTTTCCAATTGCGACGCCATGTTACGCATTTCAAGCAACATTCGGCGTAGATCGTCTGTTAAAATGTTCGCTGTGTGACAAATCTATGCTCAGATGTTGAAACTCATGATGCTGAGGAAGATTTTCAGAATATCAAATGCATGCGCATATTTCTATCATGAGCTATGCGGCTTCTAATGAGCGGGGCTTTAGTCTTCTTTAGCAAGATCTGAGCCGCGCTTTCGATTTATAATGTGTACGAACGGTGTAATAATGATTGAGATACTTTGAATGCCGGAGGAGAGAGAGAGAGCGGATAAAGCTGAATTATGTTTCCGATTCTATTCCTAAATATTTTCTGAAGAAACGCATGAAAGACATTGCTAAGCGCGAAGAAAAACGCAGAATATGTCTGAACCTTTTCATTGTCTTGTCTTCAGCCATCCTAGCTACGAGGGTAGACCGCATCATGAATGAGATTGTTCCACTATTTTCTGTTGTCTGTCATTCGGATCACCATTTCCAATGTCTTTCCAGTCCATTGCATGATGTTATCAGTCCATCTGGTTCTGGGTTTGTCTTTTTTTCTTTTTCCATCAGTTGTGCCATGTATCATTTCTTTTTTCAGATAGGTACCTGTCTTTCTTCTCATTACAGTATTGTATATCGGTCTGTGCTCTATAGTATCATCTTACTATTGCTTAGATCTTGAATAGTAGTAATTGATGCCGCAAGTCCTTCGCAGAGTACTTTTATTCCTTCAAAGCTCTCGGTTTAACTCTAATTCCACTCAAAATGCTCTGGCGATTTCACTCGTATACCAGGCCTATTAAGGTCACGATGCCCTGCATGCTGCAATCCTGGCTACGCCACTATTCATATCGATTAGTGCTTGAAGAAGTGAGGGGCCGACTAATCTTGTCCCAAACTTTTGATTCCCAGTGGGGGTCGATCGGAATGCTAAAATGACAATTTCGACCCTTTACCAGGACATGGAAGAAACTAAGTGGTAGGCCTAATGAATATATTTTAGGGCTGGGAAAGTTCTAGCCTAACCACCGCAGAGGAAGAAAGAGACTTGCGGGTGATCATCCATAGAAGTCTGAATCCATCTCGACTGCGTATGGAGGCAACAAAAAGAGAAACCGAATGCTGAGAATGATGGCGAGTATTTGTTCCGGTGTCAACGGCGATTTCCTTCATGAAAGCGTCCACCTCATTCTGTGGCGCCGAAAGCGTCAGAGTTAGCCTAAATAGATTTACTTTAACTGATTTCAGAGTAGATTGAAGTGTTGCCATCTACCGAATACCATACAATACAAAGTTAAGATTTAGACAAGACTACTGGAAATCAGCGTGAATGAATATCGGGATCAGGGGCGTAGCCAGGAATTTGATTTGGGAGGGTATAAATATTTTGGGTGGGTATATATCCTAACTATAAACCACATAAACCATATAAACCACATATAACCACATGCAAATCACATAAAAACTTTAAGGTAGACTGATTTGGGGGTATATATACCGATTTATCCCCCCTTCCCCCCCCGTCGCTACGCCCCTGATCGGGATGACTCTTCAGAATCCATGCGATAACAAAAGTCAGTAGGCTTTTACTAAGAGACTACATTCCTAGGCCCTGGAGGAATAGAATAGTCATAAATCTGTGCAAATGGAACGTTTACTCATGCACGGTGATGGATAGAAACGAAGTACCCTATTCCTACCGTATTCTTTTCTCTCTGTAGGATATGCTGCCATCGTGTTAGCATTTGAGTTTCTTAGATTGCGCGTCTAATTTCTCTGCTAATATTGTTGGCGCATCGCTTCTTAGTTATTAAGACCCGCGTGCATCAGTTTCTGGATGCCATTGTTCCGTCTATATTTGCTTGATGATTTCTTCGCGATGATGGTGGTGGTGATGATGGTGGTGGTGGTGCGATGATGATAATAATCAGGGATTTCCTACGCCCCACTCAGCGTGGGTTAAACCCCGGGGTCTGTGGCAGACACTCCCTGTCCTTGCACCTCTTCCCAAGGGAGGTGTTGGCTATCACTAAAAACAGACTGATGTTAAAACTATTCATTTGAAATTCTAAAGGGAAAATTCACCTCTGTGAATTGAAACTTGAGCCACTATAGCTGACTCCACAAAAATTAGAATGGACCGTATGAAAACGGAAGAAATGACAACGGATATCGTATTTTTGACTTGTATTTTTCTTTTTTTCCGGGGGCCAAGCATCGAATCCTCGCCACCTCCCCACCATTTCTATTCCACTGGGTCCAAGGACTCTAGATGAAACACTGGACATTGACATCCTTTGCAACTATGGGACACTCCTCGAACGCAAATTCCTGGAAAATAGCCTGAAAATGATGATGATGATGATGATGATGATGATGATGATGATGATGATGACGACGACGACGACGATGATGATGCTGATGATGCTGATGATGATAACGACGATGATCAAGACAGCTACATTTGAAACTCTATCAGCCAACCATGCACCTGACATCAGCGACAGATGAAAGTCACCGATAGAACTTTACCTAGATTATTGTGAGATTTCACGAATTAAGTAATTGAAGGGGACGTTGGTGATTACTGTATATCAATCGATGCGTGGGCGTGCATAGACCCTGTTCTATTGTATACTGTAGTCTCAAGTGCCGCCGTTTCAGTAACTGCTCGTGCGTGCTCTTCTACATATGCCTACTGAGCGTCCTTCGGAGCTCAATTGTCTTTTGAGTGTTTTAAAATTGTCTGCGTTCGATGTAAAACGTCGCCGTTAGACCATGCAGCGTCGTTGATTTTGTCAGTTGAAAATCAGTTGAAAAATATCAAGAGCTCTGTTTTAAGTATTTCCACAACTCGGCTCTTAATTAATATATATATATATATATATATATATATAATATATATATATATATATATATATATATATATATATATATATATATATATATATATTATAGGAGATGATTAATATATATAATATATAGGCCTATATATATGTGTGTGTGTGTGCGTGTGCGTGTGTGTGAGTGTGAGTGTATAACGCAAAATGGACGCAACAACTCGGCTGAAATGGGAAAAAACTTGAGATATAAGGATCTACAGAAATTGTGCAAACATTTCTCTTTCTAAGTTTCTTCCATCAATAATATTGTAAGATCTGCTGACTCAAATATTAAATAACTATAGTTCACTCGTCATAGATCTCCAAAGCAACCATCGCCGGCGTACGGAGACAGGGTCAGTGGAAAATGTCCCTAATAATTGAGATTTTAGACTAGAAAATTACGCGTTTCACAAAAATAATTGGTCTATATTGGTTTTCATGAAATCCTTTAAGAGATTTCCTATATACACTCGCACTTTGCATCCATGCTCGACCTTGTATGCCTACTGCGCTGAATATGCAGACAGAGATTCGCACCAGTTGGATACATAGAAATGGTCGCCTTCAGACGGAACTCCCCTGGATCGTGATGTTCGCCCAAAGCTCCGGGAGGCTCTTCCAGGATCAAGACAGACGCCAACTGAAGTCAGACCACATAACTACAAACCAGTTATCCGAACCAGACGTCGATAAAGGTGATCCAATACACCTGGCGCCAGCGTTGAAACAGATCTAAATTTATCGATGAAGATATCAGATTAATTATTTGCTTACTAAGAACAGATCTGGGAAACGTCAGTGGCGTAGCCAAGTGGAGGTTTTGGGGTAAAACCCCCTCTTGGCTGTTCTCAGTGTAGAGAATGGGGGAGTTGTAGGGGTTAAACCCCCTTGGCGACCAATTTTTTATTGCGATTACTATATATATGATGTACGCGTTCATATACCTATATATTTCAATTATTGAAGCATAATAATAGCGGAAACAATAGATGACGACATGTTTTTGCTTGCCAGGATTTTTTCCGTGCAACTGTTAACCAAATCATGAAATGATAACCATTTTTGGTGTCAGAATTTTCCGAACTTGGGAATATCATTGGAACCATAACACCCCCCACAACCCCCTTCGGAAAATTCTGGCTACGCCACTTGGAAGCGTTCTCAGAGCTCCGTTTTAACTGGCAGCTTAATCCACCTTTTATACACATGTCATGGGCCCGCCCATGACGCCTTACAGCTGTAGTCGAGTATTTTAAAAACAAAGCTAAGCTGTAGACAATGTTAATGTAAGCCTACACAACGGAAAAAGCAGCGATAGCATAGGTGAGCGCCGTTTTCGTAACCCCCCACCCCCACCCTCCCGCACTACAACACGCTATCGTTTTTACGCTCACGGTTACACACAGGTGTGCAGACATCGATCGGCTGTTCGATCGTCTCCTCCCCTCCCTCCTCCCCCACTGCCACCGCAGTCTATTCGGAGGGGGAGCGCTTTTCCGAATATTTGCTGCGACGGTCTGTTTCTACTTACGAGAGAAACGGTTTTGCGAACTTCCAAGAATCTACCGAGCATCGAGAAAAAATGCAAGAGCGCCGATTGAAGAGCGCTTTTTCGAACGCACGCGATTAAAGCTGTTGTTTCGAACGCACTCGTCTTCATTCGAAAGTTATGACCGTGTTACGGTATGGGAAAATAGATAACCGTGGCTGCTGCAGAACGTTTTTAACTGATAGAGACTATATCGATAGCAGATCAAAATTGTGTCAGTGAGCAATAAAAAACCGCTGTAAGTTCTACTCAAACCATCCAGAATATGTAATATAAAAATTGGCGGATTATTGTGATAGATACGCTCATAAACGCTGATTTAAGAAACTGTTCCGTTCTATGTGTGAAATTGTGAATCGATACTTCAATATGTGAAGGTTAAGAAAAATAGGAAATACTGCACTAAGGAGAAATACTAAGAAAGTCATCTCTCTTAGATTTCAGGGGGACATTTGAAAAATTTGAGACAACTATTAGCTTCGACCATTTCTATTCGTTATACCGATAGGGCGGATAGGCCTATATGAATAAAAATTGACGTGGTTACGACTTACGGCCGCAAAAATTCCAAACCCATAAGCGTAAACGCAAATTTAATAAGAGCAGTCTACGCCTCTACGGTATACGCCCAGGTCTAATCAATGCTTCTTCTCATTATTATTATTATTATTATTATTATTATTATTATTATTATTATTATTATTATTATTATTATTATTATTATTAAGACAATTTTTATAGCGCTGTAACATGGTTAAGTACCAAAGTCAAAAGCGCTTTGACAACGCTGACATGTCAATGGTGTGGACAGAAGATAGCAATGTTGAAGTTGAAGTCCGCTCGGATGAAGAAAATCAAAACTGGCGACGAGAAGTCCGGTGCAGTCGTAAGAAGCGGTCTTTCACTGGAGAACTGCAACCACCACGATGTTGTCAGCGCAGAACGGAAGATGTTGTTGGTCCGCGAGATTGGTAGAAGAATTTCCCGCAAGGAGACCGACGGCGATGGGCGGACCTGAAGACGGACGCCCCAGCCAGTCAGAAGTATTCCCCGGCGGCGAAATCCAAGATCGGTCTTCCGAGAGAAATGTTTCGTCGCCGATATCAGCGTAAGCGTAAGCATAGGGCCTACGGGACATGCCATGGAATCATAACATCTGATTATTATGATTACGATTTGATGATTATTATGATTATGATTTATGATTGTGATAATAATAATAATAATAATAATAATAATAATAATAATAATAATAATAATAATAATAACGATAGGAAACCAATTCCAAACAGAAAGTGCCATAGGGGACCTACTGCTTTAGGTATAAACCGTATAATAATAATGCGGTAGTTAAAAATACTCCGTAGAAAGAGAAACCTCTGATTTCTTTTCTTCCGTTTATTTACTGCACAAAATATAGATCAGCAAGTGTCTAGCGTCAATGAATGTGAAGCCGTTTATTCTTAAACGAAAACAACGCTTAAGCTGGAATAAATCACTGTAACTGTAAAAGCAAGACGGCGTTCGTTTGATGCGGTGTCTTATCCAGGCTCCAGGCCTTTGGGGGAGGGGGAATTGAGGCTTTTCGGGGAATCGACTTGGTTGGAGGGGAAAAGACACAGTTCAATGCAAATTTGTGTAAGTGCTGGTGGGGTTTTGGAGGAGGAATTTTGAGGTGGTTTTTTAGGGGGGGGAATCTCCCTTCCTAACAGGCCTGTATAAAACACTGGTTTGATGTATAGCGGTAATTTCCAGTCGATACTCAACGACGTATGGCTAGGCCAGTGGCGTAACCACACCCGGGCAATTACGGGCAATGCCCGGGTTACTTTGCTTTCTGCCCGGGTTGAAAAATTTTTGCCCAGGTTGAAAATATTCAAAAATTATGCCTTTAATATTTGCATTTGCTTACTTTTGCACTGCCATGTACGTCATTGCAATACTATTCTATTAGTCTGAGACTAAAATATCTGGAGAACGTGTTTTACAGGTTACAGGTATCAGCTAGAAGTGCAGTAATTACTAGTCATTGTGTTTGGCAAGTATATGTATCTACGTGATATATCGAATTTCAGTTATGGCGGTAATCGCCTGTCCCTATGGACCATTCATTTCCTATGCACAGGCCCATACGAAGTGGATGTGCAGAGGGCGCACCTGCACCCCCTGGAAAGAAGATGGTCTGCACCCTGTCTGCTCCCCTTCCAGCTAAAATTGGACCAAAAATTGCCAAAATTTGATAAAACTGGCCCAAAAATTGCCAACATTTGCTAAAATTGGTCCAAAAATTGCAAAAAATTATCTCGTCCCTAATATCATCCATATCAAATAGGAATACTAGTCATCATTTGCCAGACAGTTCAAATATCGGCGTCGTTGCGAACTCTAGAATTGAACTGTCTCAGCCTCTGAATAAGTTCCAAGAAGACATTTCCAAAGAAGAACTAGATAGCTCAGAACAGCCTAAATTGCATACATACCCGTGGAAATATTTAGGTGCAAAGAAATGTCAAACGTCGTTTTCAAAGTTACTATTTTGCAGAATTTCCATGGTTGGAATATTCTGTTCAGCAGGATGCTGCATGTTGCTTCTGTTGTCGTTACTAAATCATTGAAAGTTCACCATTTAGTGAACATACAGGATTTTCTGATTGGCAGCCAGCAGAAGGTCAAAGGTAGGGGCCTACGGATTCGCTCTTTACAACTCATCTGTTGAGCACTTGCGTTGCCTCGTAGAATGGGATCAATTCAAAATTCGCATGTTAATTTAATTAATGATTTTTTGTTGAGTGGCTGTCCATAAATTACGTAAACAAAATAGGGAGGGGTTTGAAAAAGTTTGACAGTTGTTGCCAAGTGGGGGGGAGGTAAAAATTCGCCAACAAATTGTTTACGTCATTTATGGACAGCCCATGGTCAGCTGCCCGGGTTACATTTAGACTCTGGTTACGCCACTGGGCTAGGCGTAGACCTGTACTTGACTAGATAGAGGCCTGTCTGTAGGCTGGTAGAAACTCTCTCTTTTGCGCGTCCCGCAATGAACAGTTGATAAGAAAGCAATAAAAAAAACCCGTTCCTGAAAACTTCCAACTCATCCACTGCGTCGTGCAAAAGAACTCCTCTGGCTGGACTCTGGAGTCGCTTGCGGCTTGCCCTCCGTTGGCGTGGAAGAACCCCTGCCGCTGCACATTTCGTGGTGAGTAGATAGGTAAGTGGGCAAGTAAAATCTCGTGACTGTATATAGCGCTCTCTAGAGCAGGTACCGCAGTAGCTGCCTATTTATTCCTAGGCGCTTAATCTACCGTTGAAATAGGCCTAGCTATCGACGAAGGTTAGTGATCAGCCGTGCAAGGTTAATTCCAGTTAGAGTGGGAGCGGGGAAGCAGCAAGGCAGACGATGGAAAAAGAAGACGCAGAAAGAGACATTGCCGGGGGTCATCCATATGTTACGTACGTATTGAGGAGAGGGGTAATTGTATTTAGGAGGTTTTGCGCACTATGGATGCGTACGGGGAGAGGGCGGATTTGATTGAATGTGTAAGTAGTGTACAGTATGCACAAATTTTTATATAAGGTAAGTAAGGTAAGGTAAGGTACACTCCATAAGCCATCGCGGACACGTCGATAACCGAAGGGTTAGCGCCTTCAGTTTTACATGGCAACGGCTGAATGAGGACGGATTGCCAGCCTTTTCCTCGCCGCCTTTCCTTCCACCGAGTTAACACCCGATGTACTCATTCACAGCTTGGGACAGAAACAATATATATATATATATATATATATATATATATATATATATATATATATATATATAACACAATAGTGTTAAAAACAACGGCTCAGACAGAAGACTGGTTGAAATTACACGCACTAGATTTGAACACAAATACTTTCTCATTGGCATTGGCAAGCAATGGGCCACGAGAATTTGTTTACACGCTTGCACTCGTCTTAGCTGTGACAACTTTAGCACACCGTACGCCGTGTAACTATAGGCCCATAGTCCTTATATACTATGTATAGGCCTATGGCTAAAAATTAATATTTCAAACGGAGTGTAGGCGGGTAGAGAAGCTAATTTGTACGTAGGGGAGATGGTCTTAAAATATTATTTGTTCGTACGTAATATATGCATGGTCCCTAGTCTGATGTCTGATCTCCCAATAGGATGCATGGGAGACGACACGTGATCGGCCGACTCATGTGATTAGCGAAGACTCTTAATTCATTGGAGTCGATTACTTCGCTGGTTGTTATTGAAAACTGGTTCGAGACTTCGAGTAGAATCCGTCCGCCATTCGGCACTTGACTCATAAATCGGAAACGAGTACAGCCTGGTAGATAGGACAGACCGAAAGGGCGTGTGCGCTGGGTGGCAACCCAGCTGGAAGCCAAATGACACCGTCGATGGCTTTCCGAGTTTGCGCTTTTTCATAAACAAAATATCTCTGCGAGGCGCAATTCGTGCATGTTTGAAATTGTTTTCATATATAATTACTGTGTCACCCTTCAGTCAGCGCAGTGGCGTAGCGTGACTTTCGGGGGCCAGAGGAATCCTTGATATGGGGGCCCCTATAGGATATGAGGGCCCCTATAGGCTAACATAGATTACACCGTTCTAAAAATAAGGTTTACTCCCTAGCTAATTCAAAAATTACTCACTTTGTAGCAGTAATATTGAAATAGTAGTAACATGTAAAAATAAATCATTGTTTAGTTAAGTTGCAACCACTCTTCGGGGGCCCTCTTCTTCCGGGGCCCGAGAGGCTTTCTGCAAATTGCCCCTCGCCGCCCCCCCACCCACCCACGTTACGCCACTGAGTCAGCGATCACATTTTCAATGCCTCGATTAAACGAATATATTAGGTCTGAATTTTTAGTTTAGATTAAATGTTGTCGGAGTGACATTTTATGCGAGGTCGGCTGCAAATCGAATACATGTATGTAGTTGAACTGGGTTAAAGGTTTAGACTGATAGTTACTGCCTCTCAGAAAGCTGTGACAATTAGAGGGGCGTCAGTCCAGGCCCGCCGAGAGAAATTCCGGGCTCCTGTGCAGAATGACCGGTGGGCCCCTATAGCAAGTCTTAAAATTTGTTGACGACCTTTTTTTGCTTGTCGCTCTTTTCACACCGTTCCTTCTGGTGTGTCCACAGGTCCCGGGCCCCCCTTCCCCGCGCCGGGCCCCTCTGCACAACTTAACATCGTAGCCTTTCTTTAGAGTTCTTATTGGTATTATTGTTAATTATACATACTTATCATCGGATCATCGGCCCGGGTCCCCTCCAGACCTCCGGGCCCCTGTGCATTTGTCCCCTCTGTACCCCTCTCGACGGCCCTGGGCGCCACGCTTAGATAATATCAGACTGGTTGTACGGTGAATTAAAGTATGATTCTAAAGAATACGTAGGCCTATATTTTAAAAACATCGACAATAGGTGCAAATAACAGAAACACTAAAAACGTTACAGAAATTTGAAAATGTGTCAAAACACTCCAACGATAAAATCACAAGCTTCCATAGTAGTAAAGATCTTTGATCTTTGACACTGACTCCCACTGAGTACTGAGTGGTCCCTGCATGAAGGTCTAAACACGCCCGCTTGATCAGATTTCGCGTCTGAAAAAGGAAGTGGGAATGAAATCTTAGAGTCAAACACTCGTCTAAATTGTCTGCTGTGATTGTCATCGTGATTCAGATGCAAAAGGCGTTTAATGTTAAAGCTTAAACTTAAAGATTCGAAGAATAAAATACGGGCTGTCCATTAATTACGTCAACAAAACAAGGGAGGGGTTCGAAAAAGTTTGACAGCTGTTGACAGAGAGGAGGAGGGTGTCAAGAAAAGTTGACGTCAACAATTTCACTTTTTACAAATAATCAAAATTAGGAACTTTCATAGAATAGGCCCAGTACGTGGCGGCTCTAGGATTTGGCAAGTGGGGGGGCCGTTGGGGGGCAACTTCTAATCATGGGGGCCAACCATTTGTTGTTTAATGTATGTAGCATTAAGTATAGGGTCTCAACTGGGGGGGGGCACTGGGGGGCAGGCTCTCAATAGGGGGGCACGGGCCCCCCTGGCCCCACCGGTGGAGCCGCCACTGAATAGGCCTACTATTTATTGCAACGGAAAAAGCCTGACAAGCAAAAAAATGGTCATCGCCGCCACATTTTGACACTTGATGAGCAAAAAAGGGGTAAGGTCTCATCACCGCAAAAACTTAATTAATAACCTAAATTATTTAAGGGGACCCGTCACTGATCTTAAGGGGGTCGAGTTTTTGACATAATAATAGCGGGTCGCTGAATTGACAGTTGTTGAGAAGAGGGGTCAAAAATTTCCCAAAAATCGTTGACGTAATTAATGGACATCCTTAGGCCTATATAGGCCTATATGTCTACACCGTTTGAAAAATATTTTTGAATGGTGTCAACAGAGACGTATTCCGCCCATAGGCGTATACGTAACTCCATTTAGGCAATAAAATCCAGTAATAATTGCTTCACAGTGCTTTTGTCTTTTACGTTTGACCCCAGCCGACCGAGTTCTCTTGCCAGCCTCTTCCTGCATCTGCCTGTGGCTGCGCCTCTGGTGCTGCCACGTAAATTCGAATTATTTCACTCATACAACTCGTACCGACTTTTGTGGTTTAAACGCAGTGCCGTATTTGCCGAGGGGAGGGATATGCCCTGGTCACTGCTTGCCGACTTATCCGTTTTTTTATAAGGCGGGAGAAGGGGAGCTTGGGAAATCGCGTCTCCCCCCCATCTTAAATGTATAAAACTATAAGTCGCCACCGCATAAAAGAATTTGAGGTCGCAAAGCAGTACGTGAAGTGAAAGGCTGAAAGCCTTGCGATTCTTCTGCGCGAAGAGTTAGTTAGGCCCTATTCAAATTCTCGTATTCGATTGCAATGGTTCGTTGTTAGAATTCTGTACCATTTGAATGAACAGCTGTCTTTTTTCAGTCTCTGGCGAAACACGAGACAAATTGTCAGTCAACATCTAAGAAGTAAAGCCATTAGAAAACCGAACTTTGTAATCGAAAGTCTTCTATTTCATCAGACATGAACACCAAAAGGCGAAACTTATCTCTAATAAAATTATCGCCTTCTCTACTTCTAAGCCATAAGCCTAAAGTTTATCACCGACGAAGAAGTTGGGAATGAATAGTCGACTGCAATCTAATCATTTCGCAGCACTTGGTCATATCCGCCCATTTAGATAAATATAATGAAGCTGGGCTATAGGCTGGCTACCATACCTACACCCAAATTGACCCAATTCACCTTTCGTAAGTCAAGGTTAGCGGTCGAGGGAGGGAGGGCGACAGGACTAAACGACCTCAAACATGATGAAACATAGTGTCGCCTCAACCCTAGCCAGTCGCTGAAGAACAGAGACTCGGCTTCATCAGAAGGCAATGATAGACGCTGCATTGCGTAGGGCCTATATATAGGAGGTCTAATAATAGACCCACCCAAACATCGTTGCATATGCATGCCATGAATCTGCACTGACATTGACAAAACGCTTTGTCTGGTCTGGTCTTCAGTCGCACGATGATATACAACGCACAACAATACGACTAAAATCATATTCGTCGTAGTCGTATAGGCTCAGCGACTAAAAAAGCAGTCTAAAACACACGGACGCACGCACGCGCGCACACGCTTCTGTATGCACGAAGCACGTAGGCAGGTCTTTGTTCTGCTTCGAGTGGAGTGGCGTTCGGTCATCAAGCAAGTCGTTACAGTTGACCGTAGTTCAATAATAAATAATATGGGATTCACTTGAAGCCCTTGAACTCTCGTTTACACAGGTCGACGTTGCTTTGAAATCGGCAAAAGCAACCAACCAAGCACTTGAAAATAAGAGAGAGAGAAAACATAGCTGCTTTAACTTACGACAATTTAGTCCTTTTAAAAACGTCCTTTAGAGACTGAACAATGACTGAATGACTGATCTGTAACTTAAGTTCACAAAGCACCAGACCACAGGACTTACTCTTTTTTATTTCAGAAACCATGGGTGATTTTATTCACGACGGGAGTTTTAACAAGTAAAAAGGTCATCACCCACTTTCTGCACTACTTTCACTACTTTACTCATCCAACGCGTCGTAAAAAGTCTGAAATGCAAAAAGGTCATCGCCAGTTTTTTTAGACTTAAGGGGCGAAAAAATGACAACTTGACCCGGGCGCCGAATACTCGAGCTCATCATCATCATCATCATCATTGCTCTCTGCCATCCTAATAGCAATAGCTAGCCAGAAAACATTTCCAGGCTTTTTTGTCAAATGTTAGTTTTCTTCCTTCCACAATTGTCAGTTGTCTTTCTTTGAAATCTTCTTTTATGTTGTCTAAGCCAGCACCCCAAAATCCAAGCACACTGAACACGGGTCTTAAATATCACAGCACAATCAAAGTGTCTATTCTTCATTTTTTATTGCAATGAAAAGTAGGAATCTCCTCTCTCTCTGGTTCAGAGTATTTTCTTTCATAAAAGCAATTGTCGATTGAATCGCTAAAGAGAAAAAACTGAAAATAATGATTAGCATTGTAATGTTTATTAGCAACTTTCATCAGCTATTTTCACAATTTCACAACTTAGCAAGTTCTATTAAATTAAAACGACCGCTTATCACACAGGCACAATAAACTGAACTGACAATGGGATACCCTAAGAAAAGCAAGTTGTAAGAAACACGACAAGGAAAACTGAACAATAGTAGGGGCAGAGCACTGTACTCTATATTTTAATGTTAATACATTGTATCGTAAAATGTTTAGAAAAATAGCTACAAGCAATGACATTATCTCCTCACCGCACCACAATGCAATGGCAGAATGGTATGCATGACTTGTGACTTGTTAAGTATCCTCATAAGCATTCCATAAGCATTCCATTAACCTGACCTCAGACAAAGGTCACTGATATAACAATGTCGCTTTTAAAGATGGATGTCATGTACAGTCAAAATCATACAAAAGCACATGCTATGCATAAGCCTCATTAATTCCAATACCAGCCTTTAATAATAAACAAGGATTCCAATGTGGTACCA
This sequence comes from Metaphire vulgaris, assembly GCA_018105865.1. Lineage (NCBI taxonomy): Eukaryota > Metazoa > Annelida > Clitellata > Crassiclitellata > Megascolecidae > Metaphire > Metaphire vulgaris. The sequence goes on from CM030832.1 coordinate 14,241,629, forward strand.
CCAAAATAAGATTCTAGCCACCTTGACATTGGGGGGAGTTTGAAATGTTTGGGGGGACAAGATTTGTCTCTCCACGCTTTTCTTTTGTGGGGGGGGGGGGGGTGAAATTTCCATCCCCAAGCCAACATATACAAATTTTTTTGGAGGGGGGAATTTTAAAACTTTTTTTTTGGGAATTTCCCACAAAACAGGCCTAGAATAAACACTGCCAATGTAGTACCACAAAATAAGAAAATTTTGTCATAATTCATAAATTCACAATCCTCTATTTATCACCCACTCCACAAAGTATAACAAAAATATGACATATCACTTCACAAATTGACTTTTCAATACTTTATATAATGTTAAGATTTTATTTCTTATATATTACCGGTACTTTCAGTTACAAAGGTTCACTCCCCATACAATGGTAAAATCACATTCTAATCAACACAGGGTACACACAAATTTTGTTAGAATGAAAACACATATTACACAGCCAAATGATTCACAAGGTTGTCTAATAATCATAAAAGTAGTACACAGTAACAGTGCAAGGCATAAAGCAGTGAAGGCAGACAGGGGCGGCGCTGAGGGGTGGGTCCGCGGGTCCGGACCCACCCAGCCTCGGGCAGGGGCACCCGAGCAAATCCGCAGAGAAATTTTATTTTTCTGGGGGGAGGGGTAGTCTTAGCCGGGTCCTGGTTGTGTAGATTGCATTAGACCCACCCAGTCAAAAAAAACCAGCGCCGCCTCTGAAGGCCAAACAGAGTAACACACTAGAATAGTCACCAAATAAATTATCATGGTTTACAAAACAAAACAATCCAAGCAGATAATGGAACCACTTTGAAAATAACTAAAAACAGAGCAGATGTAAATGTCATATGTCATAAACATTCGCATGTCGTTGGCTGGTGTGATCCTATCAGTGATGCTGAAGACATAAGCCCCAAAGCAAAAATAGTTTGCACAATTCAACTTAAAACTGACACCTTGTTTTATCAAAACAAACAGTTAAAATGTGCAAGAACATATGACATATACCTTTCTTTTGGCACAGATAGGTGGGGTCAAGGCCATCAAGTCCCTGGGTTCAGTCATAAAGCATGCAGAGCTTCAGAAGCAAATGCTTCTTGGCATTTCAAAGTTAAGACTAACTGTATTTTCGAAACAAAACATAAAGCTAAAACAGAAATAGCAGACGAGAGTCTCAAAGCAGTCAAGGCCACAAATGACTAAGTCTCTGTTTGACATAATCCCGGGGAATTAGCTCTCAGTGAGATCTATGGTGCTGTGTTGCACAACTCATCAATCGAAACTCAGCTACTTTAACCTGAATGCACATACACTAAACCTATATCAAATTCACAGATCTCCAAAGAGAGGGGTTCAAACAAACTCAATTTACAGTTCCAATTACCTCACAAAGGTCAATAACCATTCACATCTATCATGCCTATCTCTAGCTATGGTCTTCTCAAAGCAATATAGCACAGTAGGCCTACTGCATTTAATCAATTCCAACAAAGTACCACATACAGACTTAGCTAAAACAGAAATAGCAGACGAGAGTCTTAGCACACACATACTTAGCAACAGGACAAAGTTACACTTTGAGTGAGAGACCAATTATTATTATTATTATTATTATTATTATTATTATTAGTAGTAGTAGTAGTAGTAGTAGTAGTAGTAGTAGTAGTAGTAGTAGTAGTAGTAGCAGCAGCAGCAATAATATCATCATCATCATCATCATCATCATCATCATCATCATCACCATGATAACTTTAAAAGAACTAAATACTATGTACACATTTTCAAGTAAAACAGTTTCTGAACAATATCGGATAAAAATGACCAAACAAAATAAATTGCAAAACAGAAGTTCCTGCATATTATGGTGCATGTCATATAGAATACAAAAACATCTGTGAGCAATGGCAGCCATTTGGCCAAACACTAGAAAGTATGAATGTAATGGCTTTACTGTTTAATTGCAGTCACAATTTATTGCCTCTTATGAACTAAGCAAATTAAGAGGAAATGTAACAGCTGTTTCAGAAGAAAGAACATCAAATTCTACGTATCACAATTACCACAAACACATCATCATCATCATCTTCACCATCATACCTGTATAGTTCCTAAGGAATGACATGGCCAACTAGGAGGGGAATCTTACTGGTTAAAGGTCTTCTCTTTCTAAGACAATGTCAGTAGTCATGCTCAATGTCACGTCAGATAAAAGTCATGCTGATCTTGAATTGTTAATCGTAAAATTCTGAAAAATCTTAATAATTAACTCATTAGTAACCATCACCGTTAACTTCACCATTACTAAATTTAATTTGACAGAGCTTCAAAATCAAAAAATATTCATTTAATTTGCACACAATGTGTATACATTGTCGTTAAACATCAACAGCTAGTATTTAAAGCATTTCTTCATGGAAACAATTATGCACACAGTTGACAACTATACTATTAGTCCTCAAACCTCGATTTCAATTGCAGATGATTAAACATTTAAGCTTCTTATATTTAACACATGAAACAAGTTACCACAAGATCCAAAAGCCAAAGGATTTCATATGATAACTCAACAAATGAAAAAGGGCCTGGATGAAAATAGCATTGAATACACAGTGCAAGTTCAGTCTAGACCAGGGGTGGCCAACCCTTTGTGACTCGGGGGCCGCTTCAACCTTCTATAACCATGCGGAGGGCCGCATGTCTTTTGCCCTTTCTACATTGTTTTTAGCATTAGTGGCAATCGATGCATTCAAGTAACAGTAGTAATTTGTGGCATTTGCATTCTAATAGCAATCTAAAAGCTTATCCCATGGTAGCCGAAAGCTGTACAAAATCTACTTTAGTTCATCAAAAATGTATTTCCAATTAAGTTGTATTGTGCATGGTGCAGAGCCTGGCAAGATCTTCTAAAGTTTCCAGGTTTTCAGTCACCCCTCTTATAAATATCAGCAATTGCGCATGTCTGATAAGTCAGTGCTCTCATCAAGAGCAATAGAATGCCAGATAAAGTTTTTTGAAGCTGTTATAAGCTGCTAATGGAAATTGCTTGCTCTTTCTTCTTCAACGCAACATATTACTGTCTGTTTCGATAAACTAAAAGCGATAAATAGCTCCTTCTCCGGGCATATGCGTTCAACCACTTTCATCATGCAGCTTTTAACAAATTCATCAATATTATGGTTTTCCGTGCTTAGCAATAGCTACTGCTACTTCACGGCTGCTTCCGATTGCCGTAAAACTTTACTTTTTAAAGATATCTGTTGAGCCGCAAGTTTCTTTTTGACAGATGCTAGTATGTTTTCCCTCATTTCCCCTCAAACTTGCCAAATGCATCTTTATGATGAGATCCGTTGTGACTCTTCGAGTCATAATCCTTCAAGATCGCAACCTTTTCATTACAAACCTGGCATACGGCAGCTCCACATTGCTCAACAAAGAAATAGTTTACTTCCCATCTTTCTTGAAAATTCTACCCTCTGCATTAATGGATTGAGTTCAATTTTTATTCTTGTTCAACATTTTACAATATTTGACTATTTAATCGTTAGAATATTTAAATTAATTCAAATTACATAAAAATAATATCTCTTTAACCAGAAATTGAATCATTTTGTAAAAACCATGTTAGATATGTAGGCCTAAATAAACATTACATTATTATGTTAACTAGCCTGCTAACTATGTATACCATACACTTGAGATATGGACATCACGGTCAATACTGTGTGCATAAATAGAGGCAATAACATTTATTTAGAAAGACACCCGGGGGCCGCCAATTGGCAGTCCGGGGGCCGCATGCGGCCCGCGGGCTGGCCACCCCTGGTCTAGACCAATCCTTTTCACAGTAAAAAAAGTTCTGTTACCTCTTCCCATTGAGATGGACAATTTTAATATGCACGTCAATACATTACTTTTACTTTTCAGCAAATTCTGCAGGTTTTGCGACTTCACAAAGTGACCAGTATCTTCAATCAGCTAAACTGAAATGTTTCAGAAATAATGGAGAATTGTTCACAGGCATATGGCTATTTTCTCTCTTCACAAATAACTGATTTCCTAAGATGAACTTACCTGTACAAGAAACAAGCCATAAAAAAGATGGATGCTTAACTCACACATCACACAAAACACAATAAACCTATCAAAGGTAATCTCAGTACAGGTACATTCCAATTTCATTCCACCTGAGCAATTGCATAATAAGTAGGAAGCTAATTGTTCAAAATTAAAAGTGCATCTAAGGAATATTGCCTTAAATAATATTTTAATCGCTTTCAAATCTGAATATCATAATTCAGTAAGTAAGTAGAAATAAACTGTCATGGCACAAAAAAGTACTGCTAATCAGATACATCTATTTATTCATGGCACATAGTTCATAAATGACTTCTCCAAATATGCATCATAAGCAAGACTAATTCATTAAACACTAGAAGCTCAGTAATAAAATCAGATTCTAAAGCAACGGGAAGTTATTATGCTCCAGATGAACTGGATTGACAAAAAATCAACATAAAGGCAAGTAAAGCACTATTATTTAATATAAATAAGTCAAAGGCAATTTATAAGTGATGTCTTGAAGACAGGCAGTCAACAACACATTAATCTGCACCACAGGAAAACCAAAATTACCTAAGACGAAACTGGACAATATATGCATCAAATCTTTACAGCAAAGGAAAATGGTACACAAACCGTGCCGCAATTTATTGCAAAAATACAACACTAGACAAAAACAACAGGCAGAACACATGGAATGGTTCGTGGGGCTCAGAAAACTTCAATGTAAGCACTGATAAACGTCGTACTGCGAAAAGCCAGTAAGAGCATAATGGGTTACACCAAGAAGCTTAGTTGAACGACTATAGCACACACTATATGGACTAGGGGCATTCGTTATCAAGTGATGCACAAAGTGTCCAGCAGCAGAAAACATTGACACCCTGTTGTTCTGTGAATCGGCCACGAGTACATTGTCCATCGAGTCCACGCACACTCCCTTCGGCCATTCCAGACATCCGTCGCCCGTACCTCGGCTGGCCATCTTGCCAACGAACTTCCCATCGGTGTCAAATAGTTTGAGACAATGATTGCCCGAATCGGCAACAATAATCCGGTTTTTGCTGTCGACCGCAAGAAAATCGGCCATACAGAGCTGAGAATCGTGAGCGCCGTAAGACGCGAATTCGTTGATTTTTTCGCCGCCAGAAGAGAAAATTCCTATCTTACAACGATCTCTGTCGTGAACAACCACATTTCCATTGGGGAGAACAGCCATGCCGCTAATCCATCCGAAAAGTCCGGCTTCCCATTGAGCAACATCTGCACCGAATTCATCGAAAATCCGAACGGCTTTTCCCTTTCGATCGCCGACGATGATCAGATCAAGGCTATTAACAGCAATGCTAAACGGTTTAACCCCATCGATCTTATGTTCGTAATTCCCATCAGAATCAAAGAATTCCAAACAACTATTACCATAGTCGGCCACAATTGTACAACCCTTTGACGTTATGGCTACTGCAGTTGGAATGGCAAATTCCGTCTTCTGGAAATTCCATTTTGGAATGACAGTGTCACAGCAGGATGGCTGTAATATGGTGGATCCCAATGTAGGCGACTGATCGTCACTGTTATCCGCCTGATATTTTGCCCTCATTGACTCAATCATTTCTTTCAGATTATGACCCACCTCTTCAGGAACCGGTTTCTCTTTTATCGTGTCCGACTTATCGGGCGCTCCGACAGTACCCTCTGCCTTAACTCCTGAATTCTCTGCATCAGCCGAAGAGCCTGTGTTTTCTGTGGCACTGTACACTTTCTCAGTCAAGCTCTCAGAAGGTTCAGAAATTACTTCACCGTTGACATTGTTTTCTGGTAAACTCGCGTCATCGATAAATTCGTCGTTCAAATTAATCTCACTATAGATATTTCCATTTTTAAAATCCGACATGATGTTTTCGTACCGAAATCTGTTCATTCTCATATTCAGTATTCGCTGGTTGAATGCATTTCTCTGCTTCAATTCCGACTCATGTTCATCTTCAGATTCATTTCGGTCTTCGTCATTCAACTGATCAGTCAGATTTTCCTTAGAATGTTTTCCTTTCTTCAGTTCAAATTTGATACAGCCATCAAATTGGTTCAGATTGCCCAATGAGGAGAAGTGATTCAAATTTCTGTGAGTTTTTCTCCTCAACTTACGCATAAAATTGCCATTTCTAATGTCATTTTCGCCACGACTGGCCTTTTCCTGCCAGTGATTTGTACTGAAACTCGATGACTTGTGAAACGTGGATGAATTTTCTCCTGTTTGAAAACCCTGCGGTATTTTGCTGTCTTCTGGTTTCAGTCTTGTAAAATTATCATCAAATTTCTTTGACTCTGGAGAGTCCTGATACCAGCTATGAACATTTTCACGTTGCAGAGGTGTCTTGCCTTGATATTCTTCAGTTTTGCACTCATTGTGTAAACCATCTTTCATCTTTCTCGCTCTTGATCTTCCAATCAGAGGTGACCCTGGTGTGAATGAGTGAGTAGATGAGGTTGGAGTTGCTGAACTTTTATCACTGGCTGTAGGCTCAGGCTTCATCTCCCTGTAAGTGAAGGTAGGCCGGTCACTATAGTAATCGGAATGAGGACGAGGAGTGGCTTTGGACCTGGAACGAATCCCTTCACGAAAATTTACCCTATGAGAAGGTCTTTCCTCATCATTTGTAGAGGAGGTGACAATATTTTCCCTGTGTGTTGGCAGACTAGTTTTTGGCTTTTCGTTGGAATTTGAGTAGCCTGGCATTGAATCTCTGTCCATAAATGGTGTGTGAGGAAAGCCCTGACTTTTATCATTCGAGGACGCAGGTTGGCCACTCGTTTCAAATGAATTCTTCCGCTGGGTCTCCTCTGGTACTTTCCAAGACCTCTTACTATATGCATCAGAATCATTAGCCGGTGCAAAATCTGTCCTCCCAACTCCAGAGGATGAATTGTTGAACTTGGGCTCAGAGAATGTGTTTCGCAACGGAGAAGAATATTCCACTCCAGGATCGATACCAGATGCACGTTCATTCTGGGCTTTCGAAAGAGAAGGCATGGAAGCCGTAGCTTCCTCAAAGTCATCGTCTGGAAGCTTTGTCGACTGTCCAGGATAGCGACGCTCTCTCATGGCGTGATATTTGGAAGAGATTCTTGAACCGAGATTTCGGGGAGATGCCAGGTCCTCGGAAGACTGCGGCATCTGCCCGAAAATGTCACTGTATGAAGACGAAATATTCGAAGAGCTTTCTCTTCCAATGTGAGGCGCGGATCCATATTGAGACTGCTGCAGCACGTCTGACGCATCGTCAAAGCCTCTGGGCGGTCCAACAATTATTCTTCTGCGACGATGTTGAAAGCTAGACGAATATCCAACACGGTGTCGTTCCGCTCTTACGGCAGGTCGAAAATGTGGCTTGTATCCTTCAGAGTTCAATGTTTCGCCGTCTTTGGCAAAGTATTTGGCATATTTTGTCATGTCGGGGAAAAAAGAACTGGCTGAAGAACCGCTGTTGCTGGTGGTATGATCAGATCCATCGCTCGCTGCATCGCTCCTTGTATACCTGCTTCTTGACTGAGCGAAATCAGAATGTTTTGTGAAATCGTCGTCTTTTGTGTCTTCAAAGTCACCGGAATCAGTACGGTCCGAGTGGGACGATAGGGTATCCGACTGACTTTGCGAATTATACTTTTTTGAAATGTTCTCAGCAAGTTCGTTGATGACGAGATCCTTAATTCTGCCGATCTTTTTATCGGCTGGAAAACCCTCGATACCCGACGTCGGGATTCCAATCATCGACTTACATTTGGGACAATTGATTCTGCCAATGCGAATCGATGAACCAGACTGTTTCAGATCGAAATATTTCTGCAGACATCTCTGACAAAATGTATGACCGCATGGCAGAAGTCGGGGATCGTCAAAATACTGTGAACACAGAGGACAAGTCATCAGTGCCTTTGCACTTGATCTGCGCAACTCTTGTTGGTTCTTGAAATCCATGCTGCAGCAATAAGTAACAATTAGTGCATGGGACTAAAACTTCTAATAGGCAAATAATAGGCATAGGCCTAATAGGCCTAGTGTTTTTCCAACTATGAGACAAGTCTTTTCATATAGCAGCCAGGGTATCTAGTACACCAATCCAACAGCACCCAGCATAATGAAATGAGCAAACATTCAAAGATGTTGTAGATATCTATTGCAACACTGCCTCAAGGAATGTCATATCAGTTCAACGGACTGCGGCTGAATGCACCTGCATTGGGAAAACACCGAAAGCGGCCCGAGGACTGTGCTCAAACAGAAGCCAAACTGGTTTTCAAACTGGTGATAAACCTAAAAGAACAATACAAACCCAGCTCAGGACCTAAACAAAATGCTGCATTTATCAAAATCTCCAATCTCTGCTTTCTACAAATATTTCTCTCATACAACACGCATTTTCAGTACATATTCACAAATCCGGCAACCATTGTGTCACCATAAACATCTTATAAATAGGTATTTAAAATACATCCAAGATTTTGTGATGAAATTTCACAAAATGTTCAATTGCTTTTCAGTTACAACATTAGGACTTTCATGACTTACAGTACCAAAGTGGGCATATGTGCACCACACAGGCATATATAAGGAAATACAATAATTCTGATAAAAAGAAAATTTTACAGAAAATTATATTTCCTGCTACATGCTGTCACTTGTGTTTCCAGCAATAATTCTGATATGAGCATGCATGTACAAATAAGAGTATTCAAACCTCACATGGAATTAAAATGCATTAATTTAGTAATGACATAATCAAATGACTATAGTGTATTCAGATGGTTGCAATTACTACAGCCTGCCCACATAGAGTTTCTCATTAATCCTTAAAGCCATGCACAATAAAATAGGTTACAATTCCTCAAAGCACCAATTTTTAAGACAAGCCAACTCAGTCACAAGTAGTGCGGCAAAAAATAGTTCAGAATTACCAATTTGCCGTGCACCCAATAATGGCAACACAATGAAGTAAATTCTGTATAAAGTAACAGCAATACAATAAAGTATTCTGTATCAAGTACCATCAGAACAGCAAGTCAAAAACCAATCACATAAAGTCAAGCCCAAAACTATATGCAACCAGTTGAATCAGGTGAGGTGGTTAACAAAGTAAAACTTGTTTACCTGTCAAGCTCTGTAAGTCCTTACAAAGATGTTACAAACGCAGCTGAGCTCACACATCACAAAGACACTGTTGTTCATCCTACTTTAATGCAGACAGCATATTCATAAAGAATTTCTATCCAGGTATGGGCTCGTCCATAAAGTACGTATGCATAAAAAGGCATATTTTCAACCCCCTCACCCTTTTTTGCACACCCTACATACACAAAATCTCCAAAATCCAAATTCCCTCCCCCTCGATGCATACATATTATAATTATGGATATATACTATTATGGACAATTAATGCCTACTCTAAAAGAATAACCTACTGCACAGTATAACCTATTTATAACAAACTCAGTAGTAATGGAACATCAACTGTAATGGAAACACAAATCATTTCACCATATGTGGCATCCGTTAAACTGAATTCTACTGTATTGTATAACATCTTATACAAATTAACAATAACTTCAATATCTTCTCTAGACAGAATTTCTTTTGAAACTTAGCTTCATTACCGTATTATCTCGGGTATAATATGCAACTTTGTATAATACACACCCTTATAGTTTCTAGAGTTATCATAATGTAAAAATGGTAATACCTGTGCATAATATGCATCCAAAATTTCCTATGAGAATCTCTATTAATCAACCTGGATAATCAAAATTGTCTTTCCAATTCTGCTTAAAATTGGAAGAGTAGACAGTTTCCCCCACCGGCGGCCGTCTTTATGCCATAAAACAATAAGCCTGCATCAATTTTTAGCTATCAGTGACAGAATGTCTATTGAGTAACCTAGACAATTACAATTTTCTGGCTAATTCTTTTTGAAAATTGATGCGCAAGCTAAGTTTGTCTCCACCACTGACTACGCAGGTAAAAGCCCATATAACACGTGTGTCATATGCACAAAAATACGGCTAAATTAAACTTATGTATGTTATGTACATAAAATTGTATGTACATAAAATTTATTTCTATGTATAATATGCACCCACACCTTGTAACAATTTCTAAAGGGAAAAAAGTGCATCTTATATGCGAGATAATACGGTAGTTATTACTTTATTTTGTATTCAGCATATTGTACGTTGTATTCTTTCACAAAGCAACACTATTATAGTCATTTCCTGCTATTATTCATGTACTCAACATCAAACACAGCACAGTATTCAACTATTTCAACTAAATTTTTAACAAAATCACAATACTTTTAGTGCATTCATCAAGCAAGCATTGCCTTGTTACAGAGGTTTCTCTGAATAAGTGATTTCTATAAAAAAATGCATCCATCACACCTCATATAAAGTACAATGTCAGATTTCCTATATCACTGGAACGTTTTCAGTCACTCAAGTGGTGTTTGTGATGCCCCACAATTAGAAAACAAAGATACTCTAAAGTTCTTAAGATAGAGATCTATAAAATGTGTTTTTTCCTGTTTGCTTCTGATACAGACTGCTTAAATTCTCACATTTGAGTCATCTTTCCTTAACCCTTTTTTATGTTTGTACCATTATCTCCAATCATAATCATCCCAAGTAACCCTTACTCTCTCATAATTAATTCTTGTTGCCATGTCTAATCCACATTAACTGAATCAGAAACAAGCCCATCTGTCAACTGCTTTCTCCTAATTTAAGCACAACAGCTTCAAAATGTCATGCTTGAAACATTTAGTCTGCATGCCTTGGTTAATGCTTAAGCATGCCTGGGCAAATCAGTTACAGTAAAACAATAAAAAGAAAGACATCATAACACAATATCTACAGTATCACAAGAAGGCAACATCATTAATATATTTCGTACCCATGTATTTACCAGCACCATAAATATTTTCTTTATAGGAACTGCAATACATCTGGCCTATAGAGCTGAGTGTACAGAGAGAGATTGAAGACTGAAATTCTTCTTAAGAAATCTGGTTTTCAAACTTACCAAGGGGCAAATTGTAAAATTAAACCCAAATCTGCCCGCTGCTTTTGTCTGATAATAGTACAAGATAAGCTCAAATTCCTCAACAGGGCTGTAAAAAATTTTCACAGTTCTATCCCATTTCAAAGTATATTGCAATGCTTTATCAGCAAGAAGAGACCCATCAAAAGATGCAAAGTTCGGCCAACTTAAAAAACACATACAAAATACTTGGAAGACACATTACACTGGTCCAATCAAATGGTCTATCAAAGGCCTTCTGATAGTTCAAAAAGGGCAAAATAAGTATAGGTATATATAATTAATTGATGATTTCAGGAGAGGAAGCACAGAAGGTCAGGTTTGGGTGGTGTGTGTGTATCAATTAAGTCTTGAGAATTAGACATTTACTGATAATCGTTTTAGATGCATGTTACCATGCAGGATCCATCCCAGGAGCTAATCAAAGGATTCCAGCAACACGTGAAACTTCTTAGTTCACCTAAACAGATCACAAGGCTCTCAGCAGCACGAGTGCTCAGAAATTGTGCACCACTTTCAGACTGAATGGCACACGGTGCATAAAACATTGCTTCCAAAAAAACAGCAACATTTACCACCACCGTATGTAAGGAATTAACATTTTAAAATAATCATCACAAAATTGACTGCTGTTTTCAAACTCCACAATGCCTAAATTTGCGAGAAAAGCACTCATTACCATATATAGTGGCAATCATAATTTTCTCACTTCTGAAGAAAAGTGCAGCATTCTACTGCAAATCACTTGACTAACTCATGCAAATGAAGCACTTTCAAGCGCAAATGTTAATAGTAGAAGAGAAAATATGTTGCTGTTTTATATCATCGAATGTTGTAGAATTTTGGCATGTTGCAAAAAACCCGCGTATGATTAAATTCTGGCTTTTGCCAAATATGTATTGCACTATAACTGTTTTGGCAGCAATGAATTGCTCTGAAATGTCATCCAACCTCCATTGTTTTACAATAAAATACTGAAATATTTCAGAATAATTCAGATGCTTACAATTTATAATGACTGCAAAAATACTCTTATAACAGTGATCATGTGCAGAATATGAATGGCTTAGAAAATGCGGGCCAGTTTAAACACAGACATTTATCAAATTTGTGTTTTAACCTGGGTCAAATATCTTTTCCAGCAGGGTTCCCAACTAGTGGGTTGCGATCCAGTACCGGCCATGGATATCAAAATGCCAGGTCACAAAAATCTTTTAATTAAAATAAGAAGATTTCATAATAATCAATTACATTTTGTAAATGTTTAAATTGTAGGCGTAAAAAAGTGACAATGATCTTTTTTCCTCATCAGACTGAAATGTACACATCATTAGGTTTAAAAAGTGGTAATGGCCATTTTTCTATTTGTCACAGTGACATTTTACACATTGTTAGGTGTCAAAAAGCAGTGAAAACCTTTTTTTCTCAGACGACTGGACTGTCGGGACGTAAAAATTTTACTGGGTCGCAAAGGGAGAAGTACAGTATAATACAAATTACCAGGTCACAAAAGAAAGGTTGTGAAACACTGTCTTAAAGCATCTCAGAATAATAACAGTGTGAAGACTCAATGTTAACGCCAATCTCATTCAAAATAACCCAAACCATTCCATAAATCTATTATACGAAATTGTAAGCTAGCAGCCTATATCTACACATCTGATAAACTTATAAAGCCTTGATGTCTTATCTTCCAGTGAACTACCAAAATCTGCCTACTATCAATCTCTATAACGGAACATTTTTCTAACTCAAATCTGTCATGTAACAGTTATAACTAATAAAGTACTTACCATACAAGACACATTTTCAGCACACAATTAGAAAACTGCATAAAATATTACATTTGACTTTCTTTCTACAAAGGCTGAATCATTAATTAGCTCAAAATGCCACAACACAGCCCCTATAAGTAATGAAGAAATAGAAAGGCAAATAGCAAGTCATTATTACCCGGTATATAGATTTCAAACAAATCTCTTGATGAATCAGGTCAATAGCAGGAATCCCTCATAAAAATAGATCTTCAACTGCAAAGACACCCACATCTTAAGGCAGCTTTGAGATCTGCACTGATATGCCAGTTAGCCTACTACAGTACACACACACACACACACACACACACACACACACACACACACACACACACACACACACACACACACATGTGCACACGCGCACACACACAAGCACAATATACATTGTATAAGCACAGTATACATTGTATATATTATATTTGTATTATATTGTGTGTGCAGTATATATAAATATAAATATAAATATATAATATATATATATATATATATATATATATATATATATATATATATATATATAAGGTGAAACATAATTATTGACAAATTACAGCAGCATACCTGGTCTCAAGTTGAAGGACTTTGGCAAAGTACACTTATTAAGCATGCACACTCAAAATTTCATGCATTTTAGCACCCACTTTCTGACTAAATCTTAAGCATGAATATCTTTATAAGGACTCCATAGGGCAGAAAGTATGCTATATATATATATATATATATATATATATATATATATATATATATATATATATGTGTGTGTGTGTGTGTAATTATATATTCTGGTCATTGGCCTCTGAGTCCCTGGGCCCCATTAGTCTAAAGGCAGCTTTCAGCTTTTCATAAAACAATTAGGTCATCCCATTTCTGAGTCTACCAGAGACATTAGAGAAGGAAGATTTTTATTCCAGCATTTTGTCCATGGCTATCCAACGCTTCAGCGCAATACCTTTCAAGGAACATTTTCCATTGCAAACTTCAACAAATCAGATGAGAGTAGACACACACATTAATTTTGTCTCTGACAATTTTTTTTTTTTCTTCATAAGACCTTTGGTATTAAGTATTGAGAGCATTATATATATATATATATATATATATATATATATATATATATATATATATAACTCTTACAGAACAGCCTGAAGCAAACCACTGAGGGGTGTAAAAAGCCTATAAAACTATACTTTTAGTCTCAGAATTACTGGTATTCACATCATAATATGTATACTGACAGCAAGCACAACCACTTCTCTGTACCCCTCTACCCAATATGCATTCATGTCTAAGATGCATTCACAATAATGTTAATTCTTTTAGTCAAATACACAGTGGTAGTAGAATCTGATTTATTCTTCTGTTGACAATGTAGATACCATTGACAGAATCTTTAGCCATCAGAACTCATTGATAGTAAAACCAACTTTAATGTGGCTTTACCCTACAAATCCCAGACAATGTGTTATTATCCTCAGACCAAAATGAAACAAGTCCAGGATGGACAACATAATTTATAACTAGAAAGATGCTCGCTTCGCTCGCGCTCGCTTCGCTCGCAGTGCAGGATAATACTAATCCAATACCTATACCTAATACCCAATCATTGAATTCATGCTGAACAACATTTCAATGATCGCCACCTAGCCAAGCTCTGCGCCACGTAATAATTAGGCCTATGTACATTAAAATCACAAAACTGTGGCCATTTGTGACGCTGTACATGTATTTTTTGTGTACGTTAAAATGTACGTTAAAATTGCGCAACTACCTCAGGCTGCGAACAATTGTTACCAATAGCAACGTCGTCGCACGCCCAGCCCTCTGATGCTGCAATGACTCGACTAAACCGGTTCTACGAACAATTGTTACCAATAGCAACGTCGTCTTCGAACATCGTCCACCAACGCATCGCGACGTAAGGACTAAACCGGTCTACCAATAGTCAACGCTCGCCCACCAACGCATCGCGACGTAAGGACTAAACGGTCTAAACCGTCTACCAATAGTCAACCAATCAGAACGCTTGAAGGTAACAGACATACAGAATAACGATTTTAATATGATAGATTTAAATTAATTCACGGTGCTTGGTTGACCCATTGTAGGGCATTATTATTTAAATAAGAAATAATGATAATGATCGACATGCAGATTTAGTTATCTGTTAAAAAGGACAGTAACTTCATTAAACAGAACTGTCCAGCAATCATACTTCCACTAGACTGGTCATAGATGCAGTGACTCTTAACTATACAGTCACAGCAGAAGGTATGCGGCAGCAGTTGTGTTGTAGTTGAACCACTTAAAATTCCTTTGCACCACACAATGGGTGTGGCTGAGAAACAAACTGATTATCTTCAAAATCAACTATGGTAGTATAAACAAGCAATAATAATTTCTCAATAACACATAAGGAATAGCCCTATGAATCGTAAACAGCAAAATTTTAGTTCATTATGCCTGGTAACCTGGTAATTTAACAAAGGGAACAGTTGAAGCAAATACAGTTGCTAGAGTTGTACAATACCATAATAAGCACAAAGACAAAGGCAAGTGACTCTCTTTATCATCATCACGAGGAAGACCTCTGACTATGCATAAAGTGAAACAAACCAAACAACAAGAATATATAAAGACAAAGACAGACAGCGGATGACTTAGCCAGACAATACCAAGACATGAACCCAATGGCTATTATCAATCATAACCCTTGTAATAGTTTTCATCACTACATGCCAGGTCATCATACAATGCTGTAGGACTATGAATGCCTCATCAACAATTTAATAAAAACCTATCAGCCAAAATAAAGATCCAATTGTACAATTAAGCAAATAAGAATGTTCGACTTCAGATTTAGGTGACCACATAGTTACATGTATGTTTGCTGGAATATTGATTATGTCAACAGCAACGATTGGGCAAAGAGCAGACACAATGGAAACGAATGGACACATACAGCAACTAAATCACAAAAAAGAGAATGGTAAAACAAAGAGAAAAACAATAAATATTCATCTAAGTTGCCTCAGGCAAAAAAACACTGTCAGAGGAAAGGATTCAGCATTCAGCACTGAAGCAGATTCCTGTGTATAGCAGAATCATCAAGATACATATGCACTGTTCACACACACCAACAATCTGCACAAAACATTTGTTTTATAAAAAAATTCACATACAAATAACATGTAATAGGGTGAATACAGATAGCAAGCACTTCTAAAAAAGCTATTCAGATCACCTAATCAAACAACTGTCTCACAACAACTTGTGCATTCCACAGTAATGGGAATGTAAACAATAGGCATCAACCGTGTGTGTGTGTGTGTGTTTACTCAGTAATGTTCAGAAACTTTTTCTTCATATCCTTCATTTTTTACTCTGTCTTGGTTTCTCAGCATTAGCTCACTCACAAGTATCATAGTCTGTGAGTTATACACCATTAATAATAACAATAATAACAAAAATAATAATAGTTGTTGTCATCATCATCATCATCTTCACCATCATCATAGCAATGACAACAATAACAACAAACTACTGCTGCTGCCACCTCACCACCGCCGCCACCACCACGACCAATAATAATAATAATAATAATAATAATAATAAATAATAATAATATCTGGTTATAGGCTTGGTGCAGCAGGATCAGTAGTGTCAGAACCACTATGCAAAGTCAAGCTTCCTATGTTAAAAATTTATTCAGAGATTATTCCTATCAAAAGGATAGGATGTGTGTCTGTCACAGTCATGTTTACTCCTTCAGCTCTATTTAATCCATTTACTCACAGGTGAAGCCAGAGTCAACATAAGTGGAATGCAACCAAAGAAATTAACACACATATAGCATGAATGTAAGCAGTAAAAATATAAGATAAGCCAGATTAAACTGGTCCATGACAAATAACTGTTTCAGAAGAAAAGGCCCAACATCTGATGTCTGTTTGTCCAAAACAGTGCAGAGTGTGCTCTTTATGTAAATGAACCAAAAGACAATGAGAAGCAGGAATGTCAGAAGCCGGAAGCGGTTCTACCTTGGAGCAGGGGGGACTGAGCCCATCAGATTTCAGCTTCCCACCATTAAGTTTTTTCGGCAGGTCAATTAAATTACACCAAGTGAGAGACATGACACTCATTGAAACTGATGATGATCTTTCTTTGCTCATCAGACTTTTTAGTGAGTAAGGAGCTAGGGCATAGCCCCCCCAGTTTTATTTTCCTATAGCCGGTACTGGTCATAAGTCCAAAACAAAGTTCTAATGATTACCAATGGTAACTTGATAGCTGATGTATTACATCAGTTATCAAGTTAGCCTTGCTAATTGAAAGAGTTTCCATCAAAACAATTTGAAAAATGAGTATGAGAACCATATGGAGTCAATATTAAATGCACACTAATGCAGCAATCAGTCATGGAAAATTCCAAGAGCAAGGGAACCGCAATGGTTACAGGGTTACATGCAATGCAGCACATGTTAGAAACATGTCACAAACAAGTCACATTACAAATAATATGAAAAAAACTTAAATTAAAAACACCTCAAGCAACTTACATCTCTTTCTGCCTCTGTCTGTCTGTCTGTCTGTCTGTCTGTCTGTCTGTCTCTCTCTCTCTCTCTCTCACTCTCTCTCTCTCTCCTTCAGATTTGCAAACTTTGATATTAAAATTCTCCATATTATGGCTTGGCTTGTGTGGCTAAAAATTTCCAATGCTCCATTGATTATAAGAACTCATTCACAAATGCTGAAAATAATTGCTATAAACACATAACTGTAAACAACAAAGACTCAAACTTTAAGAACTAATTAGCACAGTGGCAAATGTACCGGTAGTTCCAAGATTACTAAATCATATGCACTTCTTTAGGAACCACTTCTCCATAATTTAGCAACTCTTACTAAGATATGGCTATAGAGGTATGTAGGCTTATGCATAATTATGCACAATTTACATTTGCACATAAACTGTAGGCTTTCACCAAATCTTTTAGCAATCAAGAAACATCCCATAATTATCTCATCTGAACACTTGAACAGAAGACAGTCGATGCGAACGAGACATGAAGGCATTAATTGCTATGGCCAAAGAGGCATTTTGAAAACAGAAGGAACTCCTAAGAAGAAACTTATGACTAGCAACAAAGAAAAGAATATTGAGATGTTATGTAACACCTGTGTTTATGTACCCTTGCAAATGCTGGACAATAACAAAAAATTTGCAAAAGAAAATTGAAGCAATTGAAATGTGGTGCTCTCGAAGAATGCCAAAAATTAATTGGAATGATAAAATAACTAATGAAGAAATATTGAAGAGAATGGGAAACAGAAGGAACCTGATAAAAGAGATTGCTAGGAGGAAAGCACAGTATTCTGGACATATAATGAGAAGATCATGCACAGAACAAGCGTTAAATGTCTTGAAAGTTAAATATGAAGAAAAGGAACAAAAGGAAGACCGTGAAGAACGTGGCTAGAGGATATAAAAAACTAGACTGGCATCGAAAATTATGGGGAAATGAAAAGAACGGCTGAGGACCGAGTTAAATGAGGACAAATAATTGAGACTACTAACCTTTGACTTGAAGATGGCACACCATGATGATGATGATGATGATGATGATGATGATGATGATGATGATGATGAACACTTAAAAATCGTATCCTAAAAACAGCCACTGCTGCAATTGCGCTATGGTCATGCACTAGGGGTCCACCGGTCCGACTGGTCATGCCTGAAGTCAATTCCTTGCTGAAAGGGGGATTTTTGATCCCGTCGCTATCTTCAAACCTGGGGCATTGCGCCTTTTTCGCTGTCTCTGTAACAGTTCGTGCCTGAGAATATTCCGAATTTAGTACAGCAGTCGAAGATGCCGGTTTCGCAGCTCATTATAAAAAATAAAAAACTAGTGGTAAATAAATAGCACACTTATCCGCACAAAACAAATCCTATCGCAATGACAACTGTTGCTACTAACCAAATTCCCGTTGCCGAAAACACTGGACAACGTGACAACAAATCGAAACAACTGGCAACGAAATGATAATATTAGTATTATGGTTATTGCAACGATGACGACGACGAGCAACATCTGCAGATGGTACACACTACACAGCGATTGACTCACATCGCGTCACCCGCATCAGCTCCGTCGACGGATGCTACAAGCCGGCGAAGCCGCCAACAACTGCTACTGAAGCTGCTGCATCAATCTCCATGTGCCTACAAATCTGTGTACGAATCAGAGACAGGGCTATAAAGCACAAAAACGCACCCACCTGTGATATTGACACAAGAGTTGCCGCTGGCACTTTTGTAAATTCAGGAGATTTCTCGGTAAGAACCATCGGAATAATTATAACGATAACTTTCAAATATTACGATGTGCAAATAAGTTAATTAACCAAGTAGTTGATTGATAAATACTTAATTGATATCAGTTCTTATTTGTTTTTCGCTTCAGCCCTCCTGTTTTTGGAAACGTCAGCTGCACGTGAAGCACAGCAGTGACAGCACGTTAGACCACTCCACTGTTTTTGGAAACGTCAGCTGCACGTGAAGCACAGCACGTTGGACCACTCCACTTTCTGTCCCTTCCTCTTTAAACTGATGTTACCATGCAGCCAAACTGTTCGAAGTAAAGTTTCAGCTTTCGGCTAATGATAATTTAATTGGATTTTAGCCGTGAAGGTGATTAAAGATGCCTAAAGGTTGTGTAAAATGTCTCACTTTTAATCATTCAAACCGCCTTTCAACATGCATAACTCCCATAATTAATTTGGATATTTCTTTAACTTTAAAACTACGTAGATCCTCTCAAATAACCCTCCAACAGAGGGAAAAGCAAGTAACCGAGACATTGCACGTCAGTTACGCCACTAGTCGATAGTTTAAACATATGCCTCTGGCAGGGCCATACTAAGGCGGGGAGCTGAGGGGGCTGTAGCCCCCGGCCCATCATGAAAATAGGCCCACCGATTTTCGATATAACCTTTTTTGGCTTGTCAGAACGATTTGGAAGGGAGATAACCATTTTTTGCTTGTCAGATAGTTTCAGTATAGGCGCCGGCCTTTTTTTCTCAGCCCCCCCCCCCCCCGGCCCACTCGGACCTTAATCCGGCCCTGGCCCAGTGTTTAATCTAGGCCGTTTTCGGGGGAAAATTGCCCTTTCCCCTCCGGAAATTTCAAATTTCTCCCCGGAAATTTTGGAATACTACATGGACTAACAGCGGCCCCTAGCAGAATTCCCCCGGCTTTGTCAGTTTTTCCTCGGCTTTTTCAGTTCCCCCGGAGTCCAGGAGTCTAGATTAAACACTGCCCTGGCCTCTGGCTATGAATACGTTGAATGCCACATAACAGAGACTCAGTCTCGAGCAGAGAGGGGCCGGTTGGGTGGTGGCAACGGGCGTCAGCCAGATGGAGTCGCCAAAATTGACTCGTGAGCTTTTTTGCTCGTCAAAATTTTTTTTCGACTTGGACCCGAGCGCTCACCATGGGGCACCAAAATTGGCTCGGTGACGACTTGGATGATGGATCCGGGCGCCGACCACTCTCTGAGCGCCACTGCATAGCCTTCATAAGTGGCGTAGCCAAGGCGGGGTTGGGGGTTAACTCCCCTTGGGCGCCGACGAAAATTTTTTAATATGCTCCTTTGCATTTTTAATTTTCGGACGCGGTTTTGAGGGTCAAACCCCCCTTGGGGCTGCTGACCAAAATGTTTTAAGCGCCATAGGCGCGACGACCTTCTTTTTGCTTGTCAGCATCTGAAAGTAAAAATTTTAGAAGGGAAAGACATAGGATAAATACACATAAGATGACCTTTTTAGCTTGTCAAGATTTGTCGAAACTTAAAATTTCGCAATGATTTGGAGCGGGTCGACAAACTTTGACCCCGGAGCCAGAGGTCAACTCTATGAAATTTCACCAAAGCACACCTGGCGGGCGAATGGGATGATAACGACGACGACGACGACGACGACGACGACGACGACGACGACGACGACGACGACGACGACGATGATGATGATGATGATGATGATGATGATGATGATGATGATGATGATGATGATGATGATGATGATGATGATGATGATGATGATGATGATGATGATGAGGACAGTTTTAATATTTGGCGCTACGCCGCTACAGATCAACAGTTTGCGCAAAATTGTTCCGATTATAAATCGTTTTCCTCTCACAAAAATGGCGCTCTATATATTAATTTGTAAGAAGC
This sequence comes from Metaphire vulgaris, assembly GCA_018105865.1. Lineage (NCBI taxonomy): Eukaryota > Metazoa > Annelida > Clitellata > Crassiclitellata > Megascolecidae > Metaphire > Metaphire vulgaris. The sequence goes on from CM030832.1 coordinate 14,262,847, forward strand.
TACAACTTTTTATTGCAAGTAGTAAAGTGTAAGAAAGAGTAAATTGCAGATAGTTTTAGACAAAAACAGCGATCAATGGCCATTGGAAAGTCTAGCATTTATTATACGCAATTACTTATTCTGTAAATTATCGCTTTTGTTTATTTTAAAGGTTTATTGTTAATCGACTAAGTTTGTGGATGCAGTCTTTTACTCTTTTTATTCAATTAATTCTGTTATTTAATTATTTAACCTAAACCAAATTATGTTAACTACTTTCGAAATTCTTCTGGGAATCAAATTTTGAAATAATTCTGAAATAGTTTAATAGAAACTAAATAAAACACATTCTGTTCATCAATAGGAGGACAAAATGGCGTGTAATTTATTTATTGTTTGACAAGCATATTAGCTTAGTGGATGGGAGAGGGATGGTGGGGGAGGCGGGCAGGTGACGACTGGCTTATTCTTCTTCGGTTAGACCGCGTTGCCATAGTTTCCGTTGTCGTGGAGACTAGGGCTGCGCCGAGTAACTCGAGTAACGCGAGTACTCGACTCCAAATTGGAGTCGAGTAAATTTTTTGGAGTCGAGTACTCGCATAGAATAGTTAAATAAAGAATAACCAAAAAATTAATTAAAATTTGGCCAACCGTTATTTATTACGGTCAAAAGTCAAAACCAACCCCCATTTCTTCCGAAAATCCTGGCTACGCCACTGGCCTACATAATCGTATAGACTATAGACCTACCTGTCATGGTGGGCCTATAGCTGACATGCAGATAATGCATTTTTGTCATTGCAGCAGACGCCAGCAGTAGTGCTCTAGAGTCTAGAAGAATGCCAAAAGTCGGTTGGAAAGATAAAATAACTAACGAAGAATTAATAACTATTGAGGAGAATGGGATAGGCCTACAGAAGGAACCTGATGGAAAGAGATTGCTAAGAGGATAACGCATTGTGCCGGGCATAGGCCTACAGTATAAGCATAGCACTACGTAACAAAAAATATTTTTGTTTGTTCCTGGGTTCATAGCTTGTTTTCCTAGTCCCTTAATAACTAGAAAGCAGTTGTTGTTCCAAACTGAATTTGCTTTTGGGGACAGGGAAATGACATTTTGAAATTCGCGTATTATAGAAAACATTCTCGGTTTACATTCAAAGCTGAAAAGCTGAGCAGACATATTTCATATTCTGGAACATTGCAAGCTGACCATAAGTTTTTAGATCTTAACAGAATTTTCTATAACCTTCTGGAATCTTCTAGAACCTTGTTGCACTTTCTGGGAGCTTTCAGTTGCATCCATAGACTTTTAAGAGTGCAGAGACCTGAAGCCAACGTACTAGTGTATCTTGTTGCTGAGTAAGCGAATAGTGACCAGAAAATTTGATTTAGATGGCATCAAGAGGTTGCTTGCAGCCAGCAAATGCATTCTTCTACGTTTGCATCGCACCAGTACCCTATGGCTCTGAGCGCCCCATTCCCATCCCTACAGGGAGGGATCAACTGTCTTCAGGGGGAGCGTCAAGGCAGACAGCGAGGAAGATATTGTAGATCCAGAATACCATTGCACAGATGCAGCTTTGATGAGAAAGCCGTACTTTCCCAATCAGAAAGATCTTAACGGCCTGATCAGAGACCTTGGTCTCACCAAGTGCAATGCTGAGCTTCTGACATCTAGACTCAAGGAGTGGAACTGATGTATTCTAGCAGAAGATGTCATTGATGTATAATATTTAGACCTACGTTATGCTGTGTGCATGGAATTTTCAATCTCAATTGCATTCGTCATCATTGCCGGCAGCTGAATATCTCTATGTTTCGCTGCTGAAAATTGAACGAGAAACTCGAATTTATTAAATGGAAAACCTGCGTGACGTAATTTACGGACGACGCTGTAGGGGTCATCCGTAAACTACGTAACGCGATTTTTGCACTTTTTGACCCCCACCCCATCGTAACGCGAGGTAACAAAAAGTCGGACCCCCTAAAATATGTCGCAACAACGGGCCGACCCCCCTTTTCGGTCTCCCGAATCTCGAAAAGTCTTGACAAGCAAAAAAGGTCATCCTTCCCTCTCGAACCTGACATCCTTATATTTTTTATTTTTCCTCTCCAAATAGCCTGACAAAAAAAAAACTCATCGTCTAAAAATTTTTGCATTGCGTTACGTCACACTCATGGACCCCCTCGTAACAAATGTCCGGACCCCCTAGGCGCGTTACGTCATTTGTGTATGGCCTCTTAGAGGGTCCGAGAGTTGTGACCAGGGCTATTTCTAGGCAGTGTTTATTCTAGCCACCTTGACATTGGGGGGATTTTGAAATGTTTGGAGGGGGACAAGTTCTGAGTCTCGAAAAATGTTGACAAGAAAAAAGGTCATCCTTCCAACTTCTCTAATATTTTGTACTCTTTTACCCTTCTCGAATGCCCTGAAAAGGAAAAATATTGTTATCCTTACATATTTCCCCTCTCCCAAAAAATAGATGCCCCCCGTCGCCACACTTTTGGGGGGACATTTCAATCTCCCCATGCAACATATAAATGGGGGATATTTTTTAACTTGAGGGGGGTTTCCCCCTCCCACAGAGAAGGCCTAGAGTAAACACTGATTTCTAGGATTATCAAGTTGGGAGGTGTCGGTAAATTCTGTAAATTACTAAATTCTGACGGTCCTCTGTTAACAAAAAGTCTGACAAGCCAAAAAAGATCATCCCATAGCTGAAATTTGGGGGTTGGGGTTGGAGGTGTCGATCTCAAACAGGGGGTGTGTTGGAGGGTGTTAGGGGGCGTCAAAATATCCCTGGTTGTGATAGGTTTTGACAAAGAGAGTAAAAATTGTAAAGAAAATAGTGCGACATAGACTAGGCCTACTTTACGGACGGCCACGGGCTTCAGGAGGAGATGCACTCCCTCGAATTTATAAATTTATAAAAAGTAAAGATGATTAATAAATTACTGTTTATTCTTTAATAGCACTAAAGTACACGAACCTACAAGATTAGCGTTTTTATTTCGTGGGCAAACTGAACATGTTTAACACGGTCTGCTGAGGGTGCAACATTTATGTTGCACCCTCCTTACTGCTGACGCCCATGTGGGCGGCCCCTTATCTGAACATTTTTGGCTTCGTCAGCTAATTTAAGAGGTTGTGACTTTCATTTTTGCAAATGTTTATAACTCTTTATTTGTTTATGCTCTCTGACGCAGAAGTTAGTAAAACTCTTAGTCCTATGCACCACTCTGTAGATAGTCCTATTGGTGTACTACTGTACATCAGGGGTACTCAAACCGCGGCCCGCGGTCCACAATCCGCACAATCCGGACCGCGAGGGTGTTTCTTGTGGACCGCCACAGCTTTCTGTGTCGTGAGATATTTTGAGCCTAAACATTTTCAGCACTACAGCATCATCGTTTGTGTTTTTTCCTTTAAAGTACATTTGTCGGCAGCTTTGGAGATTTACTGCTTCACAATGACGTCAGATGCATTTGAAAATTTAATCTTGTTTTATGTTGCTCTGGTTAAATTGCAGCAGTCTTTTTTAGAGGACTCGTAGTTGCACGTAGTTGCCTAACTATACCGTAGGTCCGTAGCTGTCACAGGAATAATTGGACTTCCCTTGTAACTAATGGACTCACACGAACGATGGAAAACTGGATGTGGACCGCCATCAAAAAAGTTTGAGTACCTCTGTACATGCTAAAACCCGTCGATCAATTAAGGGGGGGTTCAAAGGTTGTTGCTATAGTCCTGTCTACCAAGGTCTATGATCGCCGGGGTCCAGGATAATAACTCTTTATGGGCTTTGTGTCTGACGACATAAATGTCACTTGCAGGAGGCCTATATACGGTCTACCCGGTACTGTACTCGCTGTAGAGGCAGACACGGAATTCTAATTCGAGAAAGATCTAAGGCCAGCGAAGTATAATCAATATTATGATAAATTGGTCTATTCATCACCACAATGACGCCGTCGCCTTCGACTGATGAAAGCCGAGAAAAGGACTGCACATTAATAGTATCGACACGCAGTCATGACGTTCATATTAGAAACTGCAATCTGCCTGGGCTCTATGTTTGGCCGCAAGGCAGATACGAAAACGGGTCACTCGAAATTGCCAATGACTCACGTGACCCACTGAACCCTTGACCTATGGCCCATCGGTCATTGGCAGCGAAACATCCATAATGTTTTTCAAAGTCGTTAAGTCATATAAAAACGGATGTTGAGTAGGTCTATCGATTGACCATAAAATGATAAAAGCACACAACTACAGGTACTCTACAATAGAATACAACAGAACAAACTAATAAAAATTTTGACCAACACCTCCAGTAATCACGAGTACGTCATTTCCATAGAGTAGGTGCAAAGAATGCATTGAAAATTTATTTGCCAACGAACGCGAGCCTAAAGTTTTATGCGCTGTACGACTGCACTATTCGACCGTACGACTGCATTCTTAAAAAATTGATGGGCCACTGACCCATGACCCATGTGACCCAACGAGTACTGATGACCCATTTGACCCACGACCATTTGCCATTTCTGCTACAACTGCAAGGTGCTGCTCTCTTTTCGCTGGTGCTTGTTCGCAGTGGCGGTTCCACCATGTTGATGACTGGGGATGCATCCCCCACCGGGGTTCCAGATGACCTTTTTTGCTTGTCAACCGATTTTCCGGTGAGTTTTTAAAAAAATTTAGTGGAAAATAATGCAAATTACCTTCTTTTTCTTGCTTGTCGGCCTTTATTGGCAAGGTTTCTTAACATTTAGTGAGCAAAACACTACTAACAATCCCTTTTAACTATTTGTTCTTGTTTTTCTTCTTCACTTTGCATCCCCCCACCAACTTAAAAAATTTGTCATCCCCCTCCACCAAGAATTCCAGGAACCGCCACTGCTTGTTCGTACTTGTCTGTTTTATTATCATTGACAGCAATTTGACGCAGTCACGAGAGATTCAGACCCATATAAAATTTGGGATTGGATCACTGGATCAGTTGTGAATTTACTCAAATTCGCAGATAAATTTATCGGAGGAGATTAGGCCAGTGTTTCATCCAGACCTGTTAGGGGGAGATCCCCCAAAAAACCTCACCCCAGCAAAAAATTCTGCACTGACAAAAATTTGTTGTGTTGATCTAAGTCTCTTACCCTTCTGTCAAGTCAATCCCCCCCCCCAAAGACCTGCATGGAGTCTGGATAAAACAATGGATTAGGCTGATTGTCAACAGAAATTGATATACGCAATTGTATTACGCCTTTTGGCCACTCAATTGATAGAAAGTCTTTCAAATATGAACCACAGCTCATCGTCTAGACGGACTAGACCTCTTCGGTAATATCACTCAAAATTTATGCGACTGGGGCGGAGTCTGAGAAGGGCCGTAGGGACGGGGGCTATATCGGTATAAATATACCCCCCAAAATCCGACTACCTCAGAAAAATTTTATTGGTTAGTAGCCGTTTTGTTCACATGTGTAACATTACATGTGTTTTGATTTTGAAATATCAATGACTAGTTAAGATTTATACCCCCCTCCCAAATAAAATTCCTGGCTACACCGCTGAGTTCAGCCACATGTGAAAAGCTTGTTCCGTTTCTTGACGTTCAAGCTAGATGAGTGTCACTTGACTATTATTAAGCCCAGTGGCGTAGCCAAGGGGGGTTTAGGGGTTAACCCCCTTGGCTACCGAAAACAAAATATTTTTAATGAGTTTCCATGCATTTTTTATTTATTGAGGCGATCTTGTGGGTCAAACCCCCCTTGAGCCAAGAATGTAAGAATGTTGCTCAGGAGGCGAAGAGATGATGACGTTTTTTGCTTGTCAGGAAAAAAGTAGAGACGATAACGTTTTTTGCTTGTCAGGCAAAAATAGAGATGATAACGTTTTTTGCTTGTCAGGAAAAAAGTAGAGACGATAACGTTTTTTGCTTGTCAGGCAAAAATAGAGATGATAACGTTTTTTTGCTTGTCAGGATAAAACGTAGAGATGATAACGTTTTTCAAAAAAACCTTCTAGAAATCCTGGCTACGCCACTGACTGGTCCTGACGCGGAACCATGGCTACGCCACTGCGCATAATTGAAAGTTTTTTTCTCCAAAAGACCAACATTCTTCTTATATTAATTATTTGGTATAGCCTTTAGGCATTCTTTCTCTACGCGTCACACGGTTTCTGGGTCAAACGAAACGGCGAAATAATTAATGTAGGCTAAGAAGAATATTGCAGTCTTTTGAAAGGTCTGGATCATAGACTAGTCACTAGATGGGTCGTTGTGCTGGACTTTGCTGGTAGATTTTCAGCCGTGGGCTGGTCAAATCGATATCGACACGAATGCACCACATCGGTAACTTTGCCGACCCCTGCAGAAGTGTTACATTTCGGCGATAGGCCTATTGGTCTAGGGCTCTAGGCACGTACAATCGATTAACCTCACGCCGACGCTGATAAGCGCGCGTTACTTTCTGTTGAAGTAGTGATTAATTTAAGTCTGGTTACAGACAACTGAAGTACCATTATGCACATCGTTCTTATTATAGAACGTGATTAATTTTGATTAGGAGGATGGTACAAACGTTCCGACAAAAGGAACAATCAATCACAATAAATTAAGAGATACTCATTTCAGTTAAGCTCTGGTCGAGACTAGGCCCTATTTAGTAATCGAATCTTATAGACAGGTCGGATCTACGGGAGGGCACAGGGGGCACGTAACCAACCCAAACAAACCCAAAAATGTGTATAATAATTTCTCATCGTGGCCAAAAGCCGAAAATGTATAGAAGCACGAATAGATAAACGAATGTCGATTTTCTTCTCGTTCAGTCATTTTTTTCAACATGCACCAATCCATTTGTAGGCGACGGGTTAATTAAGACAGAATGGAGAATGTCTGAATGGAACACGAAGTGCCCCTCCATAATGAATGTCTGGATCCGCCCTTGCTTATAGACCAAGTAAAGCCAGTGTTCTATTTTTTCAAATGGTCCAGGGTCGTCATTGTGTTCGTTATATTCGGCAGACCGACGGACTGACTTAGCTACGGTTTCATTTCTCGGCTAAAGCAATCCATTTTTCGTCATAGAAAAGCGACGCATGGGAGTACGTGCAGTGAGTGCTGTATTTTGACGGCGTCGGGTGCAACGACTTTCCCGACAGAGGACCTATTCGTTACGACCGATCTCAGTGAAATAGAAGAAGACGGAGGTAGACGGACGGACAAAGCGACTCGGACGGTGACCGAGACGCGGAGACCGCCGCGGGCGACGGTCGAATACAAAGGACACCCGGTTTGAGGCCGTCTACATGTCTCGTTACACTCGGTCGTTCGTGCTTTCATGTCTGTTCTTCGTCGCTTGACGGGCTTCGAGCCACAGTCTCGTTAAAGTCATAATCGAGAACTGCGCCGACATAGACGCATTCCCAGCGTCATGTAACGTCGGAACTCGACTTGACGGTGCGTTGACGGCGTCAGAAAACCGAGGTTCGTTGGTCGTTGTCGTCGATCGTTTGCGAGACCCCTCGAGGTTCTTGGCTGGTGGCGGAAACCTGCCTTCTGTGAAACGTCAGCAATGGATCCGCGGTGGATGTTGTTCTTCGGCCTTGCCCTGGTGGTTCTCGATGTTTCTGTTACGTCTGGTACGAATCGGACGTCATCAACAAGGCTGCACAGTTCAGGAAACTCTAGAAGATACAAAGAGTCGAAGTCATACAAGTGGTTGAGAGAAAGGAGAGAAGATCTAGATGACAATGGTTTGAGAAAACCGAAGGCAAAATGCGTCGATATACCACAGACAATGAGCCTCTGTCGGGGCATTGGGTACTTGAAGATGCGTATGCCCAATCTACTTGAGCACAAAACTCTTACAGAAGTTCAACGGGAAGCTGCTTCATGGACATCGCTCCTTACATCCAGATGCAATGCTAACACCCAGTTGTTCCTCTGCTCATTATTCTCACCAGTGTGTCTGGACCAACCCATCTGGCCCTGTCGATCACTTTGTCTTGAGGTAAAGAGGGACTGTGAGGCACGCATGGCAAGTCGTGGATATCCGTGGCCAGAGATGTTGAATTGTGGAAAATTTCCTTCTGACCACGAGCTCTGCATTGGAATTCAGTCAAACCGTTCAAACAATCAACATCATTCAGGTTTTGTTCGAGACAAAGGTACTGCTGCCCTAGGTCAGTATTTCAACTACACCAGTGTCATCTAGACATAGACCTATATAAGCAATTAAAAGACTACGGAGATTCAATTATGATTGTAAAATATGATGGAGTTAATAACATTTTTAAGCCTCCGCAAATTGATTGCAGTAGGCTCTTGGCCTAGGCAGGCTCAAGAAGTCAACCACGTACTTCTGGTGAATTCTCTGGGTCAGATTGGCTAAGCCTCTTTATTAAGCTGTGGGCTATTTTTAAAATTTTCTGTAATGACTGCAGCAGGTTAGTTTCCAACTTTAAATCCTGGATCTTGCATGCAGTCTTGTAAGCTGTGGAATAGTTGAACAGGATTCATCATGTCCATATTCATTGTCCACAGACATTAGTTTAAATAGACTGTATTTCATCTGACATAATTAGACACTATATTATTTTTTTAGTGGGAATGCATTGGATTTCATTTACACCCTATGACATAGATCTGTTTAGTTCCACAGCTGAAAGTCAGACATGAACATATTGAATCCAGGGATGTAGCTAGGCATGGGCTGGGGAGGGGGCTTGAGCCTAGCCTCCAAGCCTGAAGCTAGCCCCCCAAATGAATTCAAGCCCAAAATGGTGTTGCAGGCTCAAAAGGAAGGGAGGGAGTGAATCTTGGGCTTCAGCCCCCAAACCTAAAATCCTGACTACATCCCTGATTGAATCAGATGGTTGGATATAAAACCGCAGTTGTCTCATGTACATAAAATACTTTTTCAAGGTTTGCATCTTGCATTTGTCATCCAAAATATGAAGCATTTTCACCACCTTACACCAGGGGCCTGCAGTTTGGCCTGTGTGTCCTATTTCAAGCTCTTTTAGAAGTACCAGTACTTTATTCTATTATGCTGATGTTTCCTGAAAGCATTGCAGTTTATCACTGAGGTTATCTTTAAAAAATTGAGAATTAATTAGACTCAGATCCAGATCAGAACATTTCCATTTAGTGGATCAGATGCATTTGTGAATAAAGTTACAGCATAATTAAGGATTTAAATCATTTCATGACTTCCGGCAGAAAATAACCTCAAATACGATAAATCCAGAATGATGCTAGTCAGCTATTTAGCCCTACTTAGCTTTACAGGAGAAGCAAGAGAAGGCATCATAGTGTTTGAATAGACAGGCCAATTTTGCTTGAAAGTTTCTTATTAGTTGGAGGCACCCAGCAGGCAGAAAAACTGTGCTGAGTTTTCAAAAGGTAATTGATATTTAGTATGTTTGAAGCATTATGGAGGTTGCTAGGATTCTCTGCTTAGAATTTTTACAAGCTGGGAAAAATATTTCATTCACTGTTTAGACAAGGATCCTAAGGATTAGATTTCACCTGCAGCCTGCGCTGTAAGGAAGGCTGACTGTGCTAGAGCAACTTGGAAAATTTCCAATTTTCTTGGGTTTCTTTTAGCCAGGAGTTACCTCAGTATTCTCAGGTTGGAGAAAAGGAAGCAGTTCTGTTCTGTACAGCATAGCTTTTTTCTTCCTACTGTTTGTGTTGACTATCAAAACACCAGTCACTTCTTTGATTTGTCTTACTGGAATTGCTGATATAAGAATTAATTCTATCCATTGATAGTATATATATATATATATATATATATATATATATATATACATACATACATAGACCCTACATACATGCATAAGTATACAACTATACATACTGTACTATAGCAGGTTGCTGTACTATAGCAGGTATTAATATATATATATATATATATATATATATATATATATATATATATATATATTAATCCTCACCTTTTGCAGCCAGTCTTTCTGTGCCTTGATAAGGTGATTAATTTTTACATTTTGTTCTATGGAAATGAGGTGTTTTGTTGCGTTCTGCTCTTTGTTTAAGGGTTTTAAATAGTGTATTTATGATGGTGAGTTTGCTGTTATGAATGCTTTATTGTCTTAAATTAAGTACTGGTACATGTTTTTCATTTAGTGTCACTTTGCCCTTGATGCTTTGGCAGAATCTGATTATGAGAAATAAGGTGAAACCAGATTTGGTTATGTAGATTTGGTTATGTATCTAAGATGGGTCAAAAAATTTAATGTAGCAATTGAATGCAGAATGGGATAAGTGAAATGTTTATCTTATTTTTGCTCACGTGATCCTTTTAGGTGTCAGAAGTGTGTAAGTATGTCAGACAATAGGCAAGTATGTAAATAATTACCGGTAAGTGGACTACCACAGAAATAGTTACTCTTTATTCCAGTTCAACTTTATGAAAATGATGCTTATTAATAAGGAAATATCATAGACAATTTAGTTAGTGAAGTGTTTTATTTGTCATGTATGAATATTGCTATTTTTTATTTAAAAAATTTGTAGGCAGAAGTCAGTCAAGTTGCAGAATTTGTCAAAATATTTCATCAGGATTGGATAGTATAATGAACAACATATGTGATGCAGGATTTGGTAAGTGACACTTTGCATTTAATATATTTTAGTCCATAGTTTCAAATGCTTGAAGAAAATATGCCTTTTTACTGCCTAGGTAAAAGTAGGGGAAATAAGTGTTTTATAAATGGTAGTATGTTTTTTAAGTTATTAAAGCTGTAATGAACATCTATGAGATTTTTAAACTCAGAAGTATAGAAACGAGTCAAGGAAACCAGACTGAAAAATTTGTGAAATTTGAATCGGGTTATGAGTAAGAGGCCACATAACTAATTAATTATTTGTCTAATTGTCCTCAAGGACCTGGTATGTGGTTCATGACTTATGTAAATGACCTCATCTCTTTTTAGTTATGTGATCAAATTAGTGGCTGAAGATGAAACTATTTAATTTCTTGAAATTCCAGTTTTGTCATTATCATTGCTGCTCATGACACTGTTGCAACAGTTTACTCACCTTTGCTGTAGTAGTTATTGATGCTGTTGCCACTGCTGCTTCAGCTGTTGTTTGTTGCTGTTTAAATAAGTACCAGTTTCTCAGGTATAATAGGCACTGTTTCCCTAAAAGTCTTGGTGCTTATTATGCATAGGAATAAATTTTTATTCACTTTCAGCCAAATGCTACTTACTTGTACTTGTGTGGACCACTTCATAGTGCTTTAGGCTGGTGCAATAAGCATTATTTTCAGTGCGCTATAAAAATTCACGGATTTAAAAATTTACCAGCGTTTGCACAAAAGTAGCAGGCACTAATGGACAATATTAGAAAAACATTGATTTGAGACAAAGTGAGAAAGTAGAATATAGTTGTACTTTGTCTTTGGTTCAAAGGTCATCATAAGTAAGTAAGTAAATAAGTAACGTTCAGATTATTGTGGTGCCTCGTCCAGAGGTGGACTATGTGAACACATTACATCATGGTTGGGGAACATTATGGCTATGGAGGAAATGATTTTTTGAGGCGAAATATTTTAAGTTTTGATTGAAATACTTGAGGATATACTGCAAAAGGCGAAGGAAATTGTAACAGAACTTGTTGTTTGACCACAATATAGACAGTTGAGGGATGCTTGAATTGAGTTCCAAAGTTGTGGTTTCAAGTCTTGAAGTCATTTTGTGGGCATTTGTGAACCAAAGTGAAAATTTCTCTTTGTACAATTTTTGCCGTAAATGGACATATATGATACATAAATTTATATTCTGTATTTGTTGCCTTCTGAATAAAATTATAACAATATTGATTAATAAATGAAATTAAATTAATAAATAGAACAATGAAAACATGGATTCAAATATTTGAAGACCTGTGTCAGACAGGGGTGTGGGTTATCTCCAGAATTTTTCAATGCTTATGAAGAAGAAATCATGACTAATAAAGAGGTGTTAGGTTTTAGAAGGAGTCAAAGAAGGTGGACATCTATCATATTAAAATCGTTATTCTGTATGTCTGTTACCTTCAAGCGTTCTGATTGGTTGACTATTGGTAGACGGTTTAGTCCTTACGTCGCGATGCGTAGGTGGGCGATGTTCGAAGACGACGTTGCTATTGGTAACAATTGTTCGTAGTTTAGCACGGTTTAGTCGAGTCATTGCAGCATCAGAGGGGTGGGCGTGCGACGATGTTGCAACGTACATTTTAACGTACACAAAAAATACGTGTACAGCGTCACAAATGGTCACAGTTGCGTGATTTTAACGTACATAGGCCTAATTATTACGTGGCGCAGAGCTTGGCTAGGTGGTGTATGTACAGTACATCATTGAAACGTTGTTCAGCATGAATTCAATGATTGGGTTTTAGTATTATCCTGCACTGCGAGCGAAGCGAGCATCTTTCTAGTAACATTAATAACCTTAGATTTGCAAATGATGCAGCACTAATAGCAAAAGTCACTTAAGCGGCTTAATTAGGTAACTGGAGCAAGCGAAAAGAAAGGTTTAAAAGTTAACATTAAAAAACATTCTGCTTGGTGAGATCCAAGAAAAAAATCCCAACTGCACCTCTGTGTAAAGGGAGAGAAAATTAAACATATCTGGGAAGCTGGTTCACCAGTGATGGTATGCGTGCATCAGATATAAGAACAAAAATAGGAACGGCTAAAACAGCCTTCGCCAATCTGAAGCACATACTAACAAACAAACATTTAGTAATAAAAACAAGGATAAGTGTTCTGGGATGTTATGTTTGGCCATTCATGTTATATTGGAGCTGAAACTTGGACAATCTCTAAAGTCATGAAAAACAAACTTGAAGCTGCCAAGATGTGGTTCTTAAGAAAATGTTTAAAATATCGTAGACTGAAAAGAAAACAAATGAATTAGTACTTGAGATGGCAGACACACAAAGGAAATTGCTGTTTACCATACAGAAAGGACAGCTTCGATTTTTTGGAGATATAATAATGAGGACAAAGAAAAAAAGGAGTAAAAACAGAATTACAACTCATATAAATTATGAACAAAAGAGAAAAAAATGACACTTCATAGTTGCCAAAGTAGAAATACGTGGTGCCCAAGAAGAAGAATATTAAAGCTAAATGATTATTTCTAACATATTGGGCTTCTTAGCATCCAAATTTACATGAAATTTATGTGTTTGATAAGAACATTTTATAGCAAACTGTTGTCAATCAGTTATACAACTAGTTTACTGCCATGCCTAGTGAATATAATTGGCCTCTCTATATCCTGATTTTTTCATTAAAAGTTTTGCTGGTATCATTAAAGACCTCAGATTATTTAGTTTAAATGTTTGAACAAGACATCTTGGATATGAGTAGAATGATCCAAAGACTCAGAAGCAGTAGCAAGACAAAAATTAGCACTGTGGGTGAAGGAGTTCAACATTAATGCTTTCTCCTTATGGCAGGGCCTTTAGGGAGGCAGGTTGAGTTTGATGTATGCTTAACTAATGAAATATTTTATTGCCAACTCTGCAAATGTCTGCTGTTGTGTGAAATAATTCATTCTTCTAAGAGCAAATGCAAATAATTCTTTTCGGAAGCCTTTAAAAATTCAGTGAGGTAAAGTCTTGACTATTATCTCTGACATAGAGGGTAAAGGTTTGCCCATACTCGAGTTCGAGCGTTGGGCCCCAGCGCTGTACAGGTGGATTGCGTCATTAATCTGGAGTAGTTTGCCATTGCTTTCTCGAGGCCGCATTTTACCTTCGCAGCAAAGAAAGCTGCTACTCGCTTACCACCGCCCTCTACCGAATGAAGGCTGAGTCACCCTTAGGAGCTCCTGCAGGAGTAAAACCCATTCTGTCAGCTGTGCTTTGGCGTGTTACCATTCTGCCATCTTCCCACTTCTATCTCTGATATTCAGATACTATTGATGAACATGTATTATATATAATTGTGTGTTATGTTTAATACTGGTAATTTGTCTTTGTTGTTGCCTATATATCATTTTGTGTATGTTCTTTAGATATACAATCTGTAATAATAGTAATAATAATAATGATAATAATAATAGGGTTTGGAGTGGTTCAGTAGGATCTTCCCTGTGTGTGAACCACTGTACAATAATAATACAACGATGATACAGTATAATTGTATTCCATGTGCCATATTCATTCAAAGAGGTTCAGATAGTTTTGCTTTAGTGAAGGCATGTATAAATGCATCTTGTGTGGCATGCAGGTTGATTTATTTATGCACTATGGGCAGATAAAGTGTAAAGGCAATTTGTAATTGTTCTGGTGGTCATAAGGCAGTGAATGCCTTAGTCCAGATGTTGTATGTGGGCATTGGTTTCATATATATCACAATAAATTCACAGAACACTCCTGATTCTACTTATAGCACACAGTCTGGCCTTGGTGATAGTTATAAGTGAAGTAGCAATCTGTATGCAAATGCACAGATGTCCATTAGGATCCAACTGACCCTTTGGAGAGTGACATTTGTAAAATGCATCCAAAATTAGGGTAATCCAGTTCATTAGAAGAGCTCGGATTTTGCAGCCTCTCTGATTTGCATGCAGATTGCCAAATGTTTGATAAATGAATGAACTAATACTGACAGGCAGACAGACAGACAGACAGACAGACAGATAGATATCAAGTGCACTCATATCAAGTAATGGTACCTCAATCCATCTGCAGAGCAAAGTAAGATGTAATTTTTATAGTTTTGGCAGATGTATGGTGCTAGCTGCTTATTTATGCTTGGGTAATGTTGATGCCATGAATTACCGGTATATATCTTCAAACAAACTGTGAACCCTGGCTCACGTGTGCATCCAAAAATAATGTAACTGCTAATCTTGTACTCAACAAGCGTAGGGTTTACACCATTGACCTATTACTGTTTGCCATTACTTTCTCTAGACCCCCGTTTTACCTTCACAGCTTAACAATGCTACCAATTTATCCACACCTAAGTGATGAACAGCTTGGTTGGCTCCCAACACTGCGACTCGTCCTGGACTGGTCACCCATCCAAGTATGAGCCATGCTCAGCATTGCTTAGCTTCAGTGCTATGACAGGAACCAGTTGTGCAATACCAAGTAGGCCATCTCAAAATAAGATTGATTAATTAATGTCTCTAAGTTTAGAATGAAACTTAATACCTGTCTTTCCCAACTACTGTGGTGCAAGTGGAACTATTTTAGCATCTGGCAAAGGTTTTAATTTACAACACTGCAGGAGAAAACAAATGCAAACATGTTGAGTCATAAATGACAGGCACAGTTTTTCTAACATGATTGAAAACTTATTTCTTTAGCAGCGTCAGCGCATTTGTTAAAAAATAGAACTGAACTGAACTGAACTGAACTGAACTGAACTGAACTGAACATTAGAAAAGTCGACAAAGTTTTAAAATTTTAAAGCAGCACTGTTACACTTCTTTAAAACAAAGTGCTGGGTTTGATTTGCCAGTGATTTTATAGATCACAGGCCCAGAGGACATTGGTCATTTGAGCTGCTTAAGTCAAGGACTTTGCTTGAGACTGACTTTGTTGTATTGTAGGACAGATAGTACCGGTAGTAGCAGCTGGCATTGATTTTCATAGTCTAGATGACTAATGTCAAGTGCCTCTCTCAGCTGTTGGAACAAGTCTAACAGTACTGATTGTCTGGGAGCCAAGAGGTTTTGGTTTTACTTTTGATGTGGGTTGCCATACTGAGGCCACAGTCAGGGAAGAAGCCTTTGCTGATGGGGTGACCAATTATTCATTGCCATTTGCTTCAAATAACACTAGGGCCAAAGATTTCTAATGTCACGAATATTCACTGTTCATACTGTATATGCATATATATATATATATATATATATATATATATATATATATATATATATGTGTATATATATATAAATGAATATAATATTAAAATACTGAGTCATCAGCACACATACCAAAAAGAGAATGATAGAATCAATGGTCTTCCCAATAGTGCTATAGTGGGAGATAGACAGGAGTTGGACAGTTTAAAAAGAGAACAGAAGGAAAATAGATGCTTTTGAACTGTGGTGTTGGAGAAGAATTTGGAGAATCTTAATAATTTGGAGTTATTTGGAGAAGAATGACCAGAGTGCCATGGTCAGCAAAAAGAACAAACAAATCCATCATAGAAGAAATCCAACCAGAGATCATATGACACTAGAAGCTAAAATTGTGAGACAGATACTGAGATTTTTGGACACCTAGTGAGAGCCAATGACACTATAGAAAAGGATATTATGCTAGGAAAATTGGAAGGAAGTAGAGGAAGGAAAGACCATGCATGAGATGGACAGATAGAATCTATGAAACGGTACACATGACATTGGATTGGATGAACTGAATAAAAAATGGCAAGCAGAAAATAATGGAGGAAGCTCATCCATGATATCACCAGGATTCAATGTCAACTTGCTGGAACAAGATGATTATAATATATATATATATATATATATATATATATATATATATATATATATATATATATATATATATATATATATATATATACACAATTGGGCTGTTAATTTTTTCTGGCATTGACCTGTTTTTATGGTAGATTTGGAGCACGGTTGATTGATGAATTTATCTACTGCAATTGATGATATAAAAGAGCATGCTAATTATTATTAAATTTTATCATTATTTTTAATAAAGCATGACGTACAGTTGTACATCGTACATTTTTGACAGCCATGGGCCGTTTTGGCC
Source organism: Metaphire vulgaris (assembly GCA_018105865.1). NCBI lineage: Eukaryota > Metazoa > Annelida > Clitellata > Crassiclitellata > Megascolecidae > Metaphire > Metaphire vulgaris. The sequence goes on from CM030832.1 coordinate 14,279,607, forward strand.
ACTTGAAAAGTGTTCAAAGGTCATTTTTGGCTAAAGGCCACAGTTTGGGAATTCCTGGCCTAAGCCTTTATTTGTGAATTAGATACAATTTGCATTTGTAGACTTTTGAATTCAGATTTGGGCTAAAAATAAACTTGAAAATCTGTATAGCATAGCATTCAGATTTAAGCATGTGAAGCTGCAATTTTTACATAGTAGGCTGCATCCTATTTGATAATGCAAATGTGCTGTATCAAAACGCTATCCTGGTGGTAGTTTCAAAATCATCGCTTTAGAATTTAAAAGTTTACTGCTATTTCCTTTTATAATTTGTGTGCTCTTATGACTCACTGTGTTTTTATTGTTTTTTCAGTGGCCAGAATTAAGCCGGAAATCGTTGTCATCACAGGCAATGATCTTAAGCTGATACCAAAGAAGAAAGCCAAGTTTTTGAAAAGTCCAACTGGAGTTGTACCACTCAAACGTCGTCAGACGTTCTACATCATCAATGGTGCAAAATGCGACTGCTTTGATCCATCCTATGCCGCCCAGTATCTTGTTAAGGGACATGTGACAAGCAAATATCGAATGGTCATAACATCAGCAGTAAAGTTTGATGCAAAGTCAAAAGTCTGGAGAAAAACCGTCAGAACCATAAAAAAGGCAAATAAATGTCATAGGAGTGACAGTAAAAATCGAGAGGTTACGAAATCAAATCATAAAAGTGGCAAATTGAATAAACAGAAAACGACAAAGACAAATGGAAAGAAGAAAGAACAGAGGCTCTATGGTGATACTGAGTCTCACAGAGCAGGAAATAGAGGAAACAGAAATGACAAGCAGGATCAAAGGAAACCAGAGTCAACCAAGAGAAAGAATAATAGACAGTCAGAACATTTTTAGAACAAAACAAAAATTTTCAGTAGTAGCTAAAGCTGTTATAATGTTGAAAGAACTGCTTTAAGTTCATTTCTAATTTTCTAAGTTGTGAAGCTTATTGAGCATTTATTGGAAACTGCTTTACTTAACTGTTCTTTTGCAGCTTGATTATCATGTAACAAATTTGTTTAGCTCGTAATTTGGTATGCATGTATAATTAACTGGTGATTGTTGCATTTTTCAACTGATACTTTGCCAAATTAGAGCTAAAAATTGTAATGCAGTCTTATACTGTAAACTCTGTTAACATAGATGGAACCAGCAAAAGACAACCATGTTAACTGAAAATCGATGCAAATGAATATGAATAAACTTTTTGTGTCTATCAGTCTGGATAAAGCGGTAAATGTTAACCAAGGGTACATGTTATCCAAATATGAATTAATGGGGTTTTGCTTCAGTATGAAAGTTTCAAACCCAACAGACTTTCATATTTACAATTATACAAAATATTTTGTGATAAAAGTGTATTTGCAGACAATGCATTAATCATCGTTTGATTTATTCATTGCTTGGACCCACAGATGACTAAATAATTAATTCTCTATAGGTAACTGAGATTAATTATGCAGTTTATTGGTAAATATATTTAATTGTTTAGCTAAATAATAATAAATAATGCGATTTTAAGTGGTTTAGGAGGCCCAGCATTCCTGTGTGAAAACCATTTGTAACTCTCCACAAGAAATGATTTAATTTTGTATGTTTAACCTGTATAATCTTGAGAAATAAAAATTGATTGATTGATTGATTGATTAATTGATTTTGAACTTTGTAAAGAAACTTCGGTTGCAAGCAAAATCCTGGACTCTTGTCCGTCTTTAAGTTGATCAAAACCTTGATAACACATTCTCTTGTACACACCATATCTGTCAGCATTTCTTCTTTGTTTCCATTATTGAGCACAAATTTGTCGTCTGGCACAGCATTTGTATATTATCTTCGGTAAATACTGAACAAAACTAGTAATTTAGAAGTTGTGCAGTTTCTACATCGTCTGTTATTGCAAATGTTGACTGTAGTTGTTGCTTTAGATCAGGGGTGTCAAAACCTTGGCCTGCGGGCCAAACTTGGCCCGCGAACTGATTTTATTTGGCCCACGAAAATATTTAAGTTTTAAAAATTTTTCCTAAAAGTTTATGTGTGAAATTGGTTTTGTGTAAAATCTTGTTTGATTTGAGAGTTTGGTTTGATGTAGAATCTTTTTGGGTTTTAAAAATTGCTTTTATGTAGAATCCTTTTATGTAGATCCTGTGTTTTGCTGGCATGACAAATGGAATAGCATAAATTTTTTTGTTTTGAGTTTCGTTAGTGATGTTGACTGATGCAGTATATCAACATGCTACATCAACAGCAGATTACTACCGTTATGCACTCGCCTAGAATACCTCCATTAAATAGTAAAACCCTCAGCCAATTTGCCAATTTGGCTGCAGATTTTTAAAAAGTCATTGCTAAACCAGTGAAAAATAAACAATGTTACGTTTCATCAGCTTTCCACATCAACCGTCATCTAACTTTATATGTTTTCAATGTGATCTTCAATTCTTCACCAATTAACAGATTTTGAAATTTCAACTGCTTCTTTTAGACATGACTAGAATACGGTTTGTCATAGTTACAATAGGTTGCAATCATTGTAGATAATATAATGATTGAATGGCCTTTCATGTTTTTGTCATTTTACTTTAGATTTTTAGATAGCTGTAGCTCAGATTTTGGAATATAATATTGACAAGTATTTTTGCATTTGGCTTGCAAGGACATGGAAGACATGCCATTTGGCCCGTGGCCCAAAAAGTCTTGACACTCCTGCTTTAGATGAATGCATAACATTGTTTATGATTCTTAGTGTTATGTAATGTCTGGTGAATTTCTTTTGAGCTTATGCATTGCGAATTGATTGATTGTGAATCAAGGTTTTTAGTGCATTTCCATTGTTATTCAGCCATGTCTGATATGTCCTACATACCTATGAGGCTATGACCAACCAGTTGTGGTGTTTTGATAAATATTGTGTGGAGCTGCTTTGAGGTATCAGTATTTATTACAATGGTCCATCTTGGTAGGCAGCTACATCTATCAGCTAGCTTCACTGCTTATTGTTTCCTGACATATCAAAGCACAGCAAAACTTGATGAAACTTGATGCTTAAGCAGGCCATTTTATCTTTCAACTCCACTCTGACGGATGCAAGACTTTCTGAGAAATAAAATCTCCAATCCCTGGGAATCATATCAGGTAGATCATCCAATTGCAGAGCTGGCACTACCTAGTGACTCAGTGAGCCGTTAGGGCAGATAAGTAAATTATTTTATCCACATAAAACGGTTATCCTAAACCATTTACGATGTCTGTTGAGCAGAGTAGCAATATGGCAAAACAAATTCTGAAAAGACTTAAAATCATTTTCATAAAAATATATAACAATATCTCTCAATGTTGGTTCTTTTTATCTTTTTATTTTTTAATCTTTTAACCTTTTTAAAATTAATTTTAATCTTTTTATTCATTACTAAATTATGGCTTTAAAAGGACTAAATGAATGCTTCTCATTCAGTCACATTTTTGCTGCCGACAATTCCCGACGTCTTAATATGATAACAAAAACTTTTGTAGCTAAGTAGTTGAGCCTTTGTATTCATTTTAATCTGGCTTAGTCATGAATTATGATTGTTGTTTGGATTCTGTTAAACAAGTACGTCCCAGTGTTCTGTGGCATGCTGATTTGCTGCAAACTGCTTCCTATACGATACAGATATCGGTTGAGAAAGACTCTTCGAAATCTAAACCGAATCACTTTGAAATATATCTATGGGTGACAATGCATTCTGTGAAACAGCATATACTGTGCCACATGTGTATGTTTTAAATCAAAATGTTTTTGCTGTAGCATTTTTGTTCCACTATTAGATTTAAGAAAAGTTTTATGCCATTTGATTTAGAGCCCTTCTCTTGATAACTGCTTGCTTACCCTTGGTATTGCCAGTTTGTAATGTTCGTGTTTTTGACAGAATGTTTAGACTATAAGCCAGTGCTGTACAACCTTTTTGACACCATGGGCCACTGAAAATATTTTCTTGAAGTCAAATGCCACAGGGTCAGTGCCGGATTAAGCACCGTGGAGGCCCATAGGCAGTCACACTTTTGGGGCCCCAGGGGCCAGGCCCCTAATGACTACTAGAACGCCATTGAATTTTAAACCTTATTGTATGATGTCAGCGTCGTCACGTGCCTTTCACATAGCGCTATTCTTAAGAATAAGTACCGGTAAGTAAAAAATCTTTTGTCACTGTCTTGTGGGGCCCCTAAAAGTCGCAGAGCCCATAGGCAGTTGCCTACCCTTCCTAATGGGTAATCCGGCACTGCACAGGGTTAATCTTAAAGGGTGGTCATAAATAGACATAAAAGCAATGACTATAGGCCTAAGTATTGGCAATTGTTTATCTTAATTAAAATTTAGTTAGTAATAATGTATGCTTTGTAATAGTCCAGTGCACAAGTGTAGACCTATAGCAATTAATGTTCAAGCACAATTTAGTGAGATATTTGGCTTTGTATTGTATTTGCAATTTTTAAAATATACGGTTGATATTGAGTAACTACAGCCATCATTAGATTTGCTAAATGCTCGTCAGTCAAAGAGTATTGTTTTTTGACTTGATGTTGGTCGTTGCAGAAATTCCTGCTTCACAGACATACACTGTAGGTATTTACGAACATTGTCAATACCTCTTTACAACATTTTGATATGTGTGGAAATTCATCAGATGAAACATAAGTCATCCAGAACTCAGTTTGTATTGTATTCTTGTGTTTCTCATGAAGAGCCATATTGCATTGCATTTCAATTACTTTAAGCTGCACTGCACTATCATCTTCATATTTGTGGCTACGGTAGAAATAATTATCACATGTGGATTTTCAACAAAACGTAGCAGAGGAATGAGACTGGGTAGGCCTAAGTCTTGGAAACCAGCAAAGAAATCCAATTTCAAATTAACTAATGATATGTAAAACTGCTCACTTTTGACTTAGATCTGGAAATTCATGTGCAGTCTTGGAAAGCGTGTAAAATTTGGCTGATTCAATTGACTGATGAATAAGTCTAGCTTTGTATCCAAAAAAGTAATTTTCTTCATTGGAGTTGGTAATGTTTGATGCTGTTCTTGAAATATCAAATTTAAAGTATTAAGGTATTTCATGGTGTCAGTAAGAAATGCTAGCATTACAATCAAAACTGGCATTTCCAAATAATTTGACAATTATATCTTGTATTTCATCATGAGGAAGATTTTGACTTCTTTGATTAGATCCCAGAATCTTGCCAGTTACTTCCCTTTGCTCATCCAACACACTGCAATACACTATGCTGTATATTTGATTTTGTTGATCACAGCTCACATGAGCACTTGGGCAGGTCCAGTGTTGTGACTATTGAAATAGTCAATACTATTTAAATACTATTTAAATAGTTCTGTATTATTTAAGCGACTATTTTAAATAGTTAGCGAACTTACCTATTTAAATAGTATTTATAAATAGTTTAGCACTATTTATAAATACTTGATTTTAAATAGTTGTATTATGTTATCATCTCAAAGCGTAGAAATCGCTTAAGTAACAAAGCATTTGAGAAACTGCTGCTCCTCAAGATTAATCAAGACTTTTGGTGAAAAACCTAACAGGTGACTGTATTACTGATCAATGTGATTGTGCAGATAACTAGTGACAGTGCCTTTAGATTATAACATTCGCCAGTGATAAATGATAATACAGTTTTCATTTTGACATTGAAAAATCAAATAGTATTTAAATACTATTTAAATAGTTGCGAACTATTGGCTATTGGAAAACTATTTTAAATAGTATTTAAGCTCAACTATTTGCAATAGTATTTAAATAGTCTAGTCAACTATTGTTCCAAACACTGGGTAGGTCATTGACGGGTCATTGACGTATTTTCTCACATAAATTGCTGGGAAAATTTCTTGAGATCTGGTGGCCCATCTGAAATCAGCCCACAGGCCACATTTGGACAGCACTGCTATAAGCAGCATTAGGCAGAGCCATTATTTTTAATAATTAGACTGAAAATATTTCTAATTATGCTTTGAAGCAAGTTTTGAGGTTTACCAAAAATCCTGACCTTTTTCTTGTGGATGCAACTTTCTGTAGCTTTTCACAAAGCTATCGACTCTTCCTACTTTGAGTCTTATTAAGAAAGGTGAAGAAATAGGCACTTCTATAGCACTGGTTATAATACACCGGCATTAATCAATGTTATGTATAAGCCATCCACTTTGGGTTAGGTGGATGTCAAAGATGTGCCAGGACAAGATACAGCAAGACGAAGAAAAGTCAAAATAAAAAGGTGTTTTACTCTAGACTTGAAGTACTCGGTTCATTTGAAAATTTGTTTAATTTAATCGTATTAAGGTTTAGTGAATGCTCTAGAACTAGAGATTTGGATCTTCCCAAGTATTGGTTTTGGCTATACTGTTGAATGAAGAATTACAATAATCTAGTAAACTAGTAAAATGTGCATCTGCAAGAAGGATTTATAAGTGCAGATTCAAAATTCTTCAAATATTTATAATTCACAAATGTTACATATGTGATTTGAGTGATCTACAAATAACCTAGATTTATCAATTATTACACTTATGTGGACGGATTGCTATTGAATGACTAAAGTAACAAATTCAACAGAATTTATGTTATTAAAGTTATAAGATTGTATGATGTTTCAATAAGAAATTCAGTTATCAACAGAACAATGATAAGTTCATTATTGCAAATTAAGGAATGAATTTCAGACTGAATTTTTTTGCTAAAAATGGAACACCACAGGACTAAGGGCCTATTTAAGTATTTATTATATGATTTTGAGCAAACCCATTATAGAAAATGAGTTATGTTTTATGATTATGAAGATCTGCTTCAAGCCATTCTAAAGTAATGTCTGATGTCCCATTATCATGTCTTTTTCAGAATAAGGTCAAATACTTTGATTTCTTAACAAACAAACATTAAAGCCCATCGAATCTTGATGGCAACCTAGGTCATTTTTACATGCAAGATAATGTTCATTGTAAGTGCTTTAGATTTTATTTGTGCATGTTCCCAACATTTCGGCATTTAGACAGCAACTGGAATTGTAATCAGTAATGATTTTAATCCAATTGTTAAATGATTAGAGCCACAACAAACTCATATAAATTTACAAAGTTCAAAGGTTAATGTTAGACAGTTTCTAATTTTATACTTTAAATTGTCAATAAGAAAATAAATAGATTTGTTTGATCAATATTGCACATGGAATTGCATTTTCAAGAAAAAACTAAGCTATAATATTAAAAAAGAATTAATTATCACAAATTTGACTGGTGAAACTATACCCTATAATAAAAGACATCTAAAAATTGTGTGCTGACAGTTTTACACAATTTCACATTAAAACTGAGTGTGATTAAAATTATCCACACTGTTTAGAAATTACTGAATTTAGAAATAATTGATTATAGCAGAAAATATAGAGATAATTTTACACTAAAAAGTGTAAAAAGAATAAATGAAAAAACTATTGCACAAAAGAATTACAATGGTCACTGATGACAATTTACAATTATGCACCAACAAATATAAGTGCAGAAAAAATATTAATGAAATTAAGCCCCGTGTTCAAATCATCTCCTTTATCAATATCTGCTGCAACACAGTTGTCTCACATTAGCTCTGAGAAGTTGCAAGATTACACAAATCAGCAGTACAGTATGTTATTGCTTGGCTTAAAACAAATTGCATAACAGTATGCAATAAAGGTAAATGCAAAATTTAGAATTCAGCACTCGTCATCACATTGCACAACAAAGAGACACAATTTGCATTGTCTTGATCATGAAGCATCATAGAAGATATACTGTATATATCATCACATCAAGTAATGACAAGGAGCGTAACATAATACAACTCTAAGAGCGTTATCTATCTTCCTACCCGATTCAGCTTAAACGGTCAGAGGACGTTCGGATCCAATGTTCATATATTCTGTTTTGTACATGTTTGGAGTGATGTAAGTGACCTTGTTTCCAGGAGCTGGAAGTAGGTAAGGCGTATTAACTGGGCAGAAGCTTGCTTCTTTACCTTTGACATCAGATGGCGCCTGGAATCGGTCGTCATACTCACTGTTTAGTCCACTACAACAAGCAAGATAACCATAATTATTTTATTCCACACAACTAACCAACATTTCTATAGCACCATTATAATAAGGCTCTTCTTGGTGTTACTCAATGGTTGCTCCAAAGTCAAATAGTCATTCCCCATGGTCAGATCCAACAGGTCCAACTATTATTTCAACCACCCTCCATTAACCCAGTTCCCCATCATTAGTAATAGTGAACATTACTGGATTGAGCAGCAACTCCAAGTTGACTGTATGTCTACATCGTTTAACCCAAAGCAGAGCCATAAGGTGTATGACACAATGTGCTTTAAATTCTGTTGATTGCAAGCCATGCAGTCATAATTATCCTACATTTGCCTAATGAGATCTGATGTCCATATCAAGACTCTCATTAAAAAGTTTTCACATTATGTAAAAATGTCTTAAAAGGCAATTAGTTCTGCTAATCCAAATAAGCCACTCACAACTCATTGGCCACATATTTTAGACTGCAGTATAGCCCCTGACACTATATATAAGCAATTGTATATGTGTGTGTGTGCAACTGTAATTAAAGAAGTGTGTACATTGTAACAGCAAATGCAAATATAGCAATTAGAATTCAAAACCTAATTTCAAAAATCAGTCAAAAACAAATCACTTAGGTAGAGTTGACAGTGAATTTAAAATCGATGAGAATCAGTAAACTGGTGAAACAATAACATGAACTTACGAGTGTGGAACTGGAATAGCGGCAGGTGGAATACGCCGGATCTTTGTGGGACTCTTAAAGACCATTGTATCGCGCATTGGTAGAGGCTCACGTGGAACTGTGTCCTTTGGAAGCGGACTACAACAATTCAAATTTTACTATCACTTTTATAAGGAAATAACCAATTCAAATAAAACGTACATTGGCATACCAGCACAAGCATATTATTGCTATTTTATTATGTTGCAACTGAATACAGAATATGCACGAAGAATAATTTGCACAGCAGTCAAGTTGATTTTGCAAAAACACTTCAAAATTATTCAGTTTACTTGTAAAATTTTCATCTTCATAAAGAAACTTTCATAAACGTTTATCTTCATAAATGCATCTCATAAAATGATAGTCATGAAAACAGAGAGGAGACAGTGTAAAATCAATTCACTGTTCAAAAGAAAATATTTGAACAAACAAATGAAGTTTATTATCTGTTTATTTATTATCAGATGATGCTAAGCATCAACAGGAAGTCAAAAGAACATCAAGCATTTTTTGCTTATGAACTCATGATGATATTGAAGAATGGAATGGAAAGAATACAACAACAGCAACAAAAGCATCAAATGAAAGAACTGTCTGGAAAAGCTTGATCTGTGATGTCACCTCATCTTCTACTACTCTGAAGAAAGGAGGGAAAAATGACAATGATGCTGGTGATGATGATGATTCTGCTCATTGTATTCAAATCATAACTGCATGACAAATGATAACATACTTGTGCTTTGCCCCAAATCCCCATGCCTTCGGAAACTCTTCACATTCCCAGTATGTGGCGATGTCCTTGCGTGGATACGAGTCAAGTTCCTTGTGGGTGAAACGTCTGTGAAACTTATTTGTGGTAGTCAGATATGGATCATTCAGATCCATTATGGCTTTGTTATTCGGATAGAATACACGACCTCTCAACTTGTCATTTTTAGTTGTTGGAAAAATTTGCTGTAAATGGAAATTTCAAGAATTATTACATAAAATCACTTATCTTCTTTCTTGACTTGTTTTGAATGGTAAATTGTAATGTTGCAAATTAAATAAATCATTTAAAGTCTTTCGTAATACATTGCAATGACCCAATGCTAAATTTTCAAAAATATCAATGTGAGATTGAGCTACTCCCATACCAAATATCTTCAACCAAATGAAGGGTTGGATGGCTAAAACCTTTAATAGGTTTGTTCTTAACCAATGTAGAGTCAAATTCTCCCATAATCCAGCAAATGCAATTGCAGGCAAAAGCATCCAGCAATTAATACATGGAATTAACATTACCAAGCAGTATAGAATCACACAGGGAGATTTCAAATAGAGCTCTACCAAAGACTGCATTTTGGTGTAATTTCAAAAAAGAATATTAATCATAAATATTTAAAGCAAAATATTAAATGAATACAAAAAAATATATACTATCGATCATAACACAAGTCTAACTGAAACTTAATTTAAAACATAATCTGAGGTAATTTAGAATTTGATGTGCACACAGAGGAAATCAATAATTTCATTATGCAATGTAATGTAATGTAATGTAATGTGATATTTGTATCAGATCCCTCTTCTATTTAGACTCAGAGGCGCTCCTCAAGCATTGGAGTTGTTGGAAAAAAGTAATGAGACTTCAGAATTATTATATAAAAGCACTTAGCTTTCTTGGGAGTAAGAAGTGATAAAATGGATGGGTTTAAGGCATTCAATCATTTAAGGGTCCAGTCACTGCAAAAGCCCAACGCTGGGTAAAAAAATCAGTGCGTGATCTGGGACATAAACATTCATCTGATCAGTGGAACGGAGCAGGCGTTGAGCAGCAGAAGAGGGTGATTTGAAAAGCTCAGTAATGTAGGATGGTGCCTGACCTCAGCAAAGTGCTGCGGAAACAATAATTACTTGTTTGAATTTAATGCGGTAAGAAATTAGAAGCCAGTGGAGGTGTTAAGCATAAAGTCTGAGATGCTAGAGAAGCGAGGAGCTTTAAAAAAGAATATTAATCATAAGCATTTAGGACAGATTGCAGAGTGGAAAGTAAGCTTTTGGGCAGGCCAAGATAAAGAGAATTGCAATAGTCTAACCTACTAGCCACAAAAGCATGAACCAGAGATTATGCTAAATAATTTCAAAACTCAAATTTGTTGAATTCTCTCTTATGCTTCAGATCCAGATTTCATCATCGCCAAAATATTTACACAAACATATTGCGTGAATTACATCTATTTATTATCATTCATAATTTACTCATTCTTGACAGATAATTTAATCAGTACAACACTAGTCTGAAGGCTGCTATAACCAGAGGATGTTAAAGTTGGAAGATATAAAGATGATCAGCATGGTTCCCAAAAGCAGAAGCCTTGCTGTAGAGTTCATCCATTGGTGTTTTAGCATTTGAGGGTCAAATAGAACTTTAACCAGAATGTTTTCCAAACCAGAAATTAAAGACCAATACGTAGGAAGAAATTCATAAGAAGACCAAAGAATCATGGAACACCACTTCAGCTAAGGAAAATGGACTGGTCATCGGCTTTCCTCTCTTTTGGCAATTCAATGATTCAGACTCGCAATCTTGGTGCAATCTTTTTAGCAACCACTCATTCTTTTAACTTTCAGGTCTCAACTAAAAATGCATCTATTTTTGATTGCATACCCTCCTTAGCCACATGGAACCCGGAACTTGTGGGCTGACCTATGGATTTGTAAACCATGAACTAAGACGAACATGATTTTTTAATATGATTCTTACTCTGAAGTGACGATCGCCTGATGCTAGATGCATTTTTATGATGACTCTAGCTCAGCGATTGGTTTTCCAACTGTGTCATACATTTAATTATATTAACTGCATAACTTCAGAATAACCATTCATTGCTGTCCATGTTTTGAAGGTATACAAGGCAAAGCAAACCTGAGACGGTCCATCTGTCAGATTTCCAGCCAAAAGGTATCCTTGAATATTATGTGTAAGCCTCGGTTCTACGATGCCTGGTTGTCCACGGAATTCATCATGAGTTTCTGATGCCTGATATCCCATTGTCAGTGGCCGCCTCCAACTACCCGGTTGCAGCTATTACCAATGGATAATATTAGCAATACCGTAATAAGTAATAATCGTAATATTGAAATAAGTAATATTGTTCTGATTAAATCATAATTTAAATGCATGAGTATATTAGAGGGATTCTATACAATTAAATGATTCTCAGGTTAGTCTTCTAGCTTTTAAAATAAACTAATTCAAAATGTTCAAAATTATTCAGAATTTGCAGAGTAATACCTGAAATAGCCAAATAATTACAATTAATAAAAGTCAGCACGGTAACACAAATGTTCCATTACCTTTTCATGTAGATCTTTGTTGTAATGAACTTTCCAGTGACCTGGAGCCTTTTTGTATAGAGGATCCAGGTTCCCATAGGTGCCACCTTGCTGTTTGAGATCATGAGCTGTGCCTGTTGTTGTCTTGTAATGCTCTGTGAAGCATATTTCTGGATGCTGGACAAGATTGGGAGGAAGTGGATTCCTCAATTCTGTCTAAATAGAACAAATTCCTTGTATTTGATCAATAATTCTATAGCATCATTATAATAGTTTACTGGGCATCACATCTCTCATTGTTGCCTGTTATCCATAGCAATAAGATCATAAGATTATACAAGGATTTCTTCAAATGCTCACTAATGCAACTCTAAAAACAATACGTACTCTGTCCAGAAACTGAAGACTGAAGTCTTAATAAATTATAAGAAATGGGAACAAGTCAATTATAATTATTTATCTAGTGAATAATAAATGCTCCAATCACAGGCATTGCTCACTACAGTCCTAGCAAATCTAGTTAATGTAGATTCTGAGCATGTTAACTACAGCATTTGATGTTTCAAATAAAATATCCAATGTGTGGTTCAGTAGATTCTAATCTGTCCTGTTCAAGAACCAGTGCCTCTTCTCCATTTCAATCTTGGGGAGGAGACACAGTAGTAGATCCACAAGCCAATTTTTTAATGCAATCAGCTGGTTTAATAGAATTTATGACTGCCCTTCAGTTAAGCCGAAAACTAAATGAACTGGCATTTTTGGCTACAAATTTAAGTGATTCTATAAATTTTCAGCTTGATTTTTAAAATAATTTTCCGTTTGAATAATTAATCACTGTTTCTAAAGATCACTTTCGTTGAGTAATTCGAACCCCATTACTGTGCATTATGTACATTACTGTAATATGGCTATTCAATTCTTTGAGTGACAAACACTTGCTATCGCCATTCATTGTTCATCGCTGATCGAAAATAATTATTTTCCATACCAAGTACGCTGCGGTGCTGCACTTTATCTACAGGTTCAATGACAAAATCCTTGGCTAGCCACATATTTTTCGGCGGTTTACGGTTACGACTAAATATTTTCGGCTCGGAAGCTCGGCTTCTGAGTCTATGGGCCTAGGTGCGTGCTATCAATTAAAACTATATAATATGCACATATTCAGTTTTCAGGTGAAGACTTGTTAGTGGAGTAGCTGATGGCAGCTATCCTGTGCTGAAAAGTACCAAACTTCGAAAGTGGTACGTAAAAACGGACGACGATTAAGGCGAATAAGTACCTTGAAATTGGAACTGGGGAAGTAGTACCCAGGGCGCCAGTGATGACCAACGCCAGTACTTGTCTGGAAAATGTCGCTCCTCACGGTCGCCGCCATTTTTCTGTCTCACTCGTTGTCAGGAGAAACGGCAACTCAGCAACCGCATAGATATCTGCGTCTGTAGCCAATGCTTCGATTATGGTAAATCGACGTATGTCCATCTGTCATTACTTCTATTAATAATTAATTGGTACTATTAATAGAAGTCAATGCCATCTGTGCTGTATTCGCAATTTCGCACGTTTTGGTTTAGACCATAGATTTTAATATACGCCTTGGAACTTTGGAAGGTGTCTGTGTGAAGTGAAGTTCGTGAAAATGACGACCCTCCAAACATTGAACGGAGCACGATAATGAGGTGCAACAGGTTTCAAGTTTTCTAGTTTTCACATACTACCAATCAATGGACTCCTTCTAATTTAAAGTGTAATAAATTCCATGATTTAAGTAAGTAAGTAAAATAGCGCGAATTTCTATAGCGCTTTTGGAACAGGTATCGTAGTAACTGCTTATTCCCATTCGTTTAGATTTAGACCAGAAGATTTACAAAAGACGGGTAATCACACAACTTGAAGTAATGGTACTGAATTTTGGTGGTCAAATTGAAAGATGATTGGTCAATGGTCAGGCCACCTAACGATTGGCACAGAAGCCGTTCTCTGATTGGCAGGCACGATCGCAAAGTGGTGAGCGATTGCAAGTTTTAAGCGCAGTTGTAGCTGCTCGTCTTACAGACCCCAGAGGCGCTATCAGTGGCGTAGCCAAGAGGAGGGTTGGAGGTTAAACCCCCTTTTGGGCGCCGACGAAAAAGTTTGTAATATGTTTCCATGCATTTTAAATTTTCGGACGCGGTTTTGAGGGTCAAACCCCCCCTTGGGGCTGCTGACAAAAATTTTTTATAAGCGCCATAGGCGTGACGACATTTTTTCCTTGCCAGCATCTGAAAGGAAAAATTTTAGAACAAAAGACATATGATAGATACATAGGATGACCCTTTTTGCTTGTCAAGAATTTTCGAAATTTTCGAAAGTTGGTTATGGTCAAAAGTCAAAACCAAACCCCTTTTCGGAAATCCTGGCTACGCCACTGGGCGCTATACAAATGCTACATTGTATTATATTCCATCGCTATGAGTAATATTACTTGTGAATAATGAACGATTTTATCAATCAATCAATCAATTTATTTTTTCAAGGAAGATTAGGCCTACACGTAGGGCCTACAGAGATTAAAGATACAAAATTAATTCATTTCTTATCATGTGAAAAATATATGTAAAATATACAGTTAACAGGGGCGTAGCGACGGGGGTATATCGGTATATACCCCCTCCCTCCAATCAGTCTACCTTAAAGTTTTTTATGTGATTTACATGTGGTTATATGTGGTTTATATGGTTTATGTGGGTTATAATTCAGATTTATACCCACCCAAAATATTTATACCCTCCAAAATCAAATTCCTGGCTACGCCCCTGAATTAGTTAATTTGAGAATCGGGTTGGTCAAAGGGTATAAAACCCGTAAGACGGTCAACCTAAAAATATTAGATTTAGGAATTTAGAAGTGACAGTAGGCCTACTAATTATAGAAAATCAAAAAAAATAAAGGAAAAGTTGTATCTTGAGTTGTATTTAGCTAAGGTACTTAGTGGCATGAATAATATCATAGAAGAGCATAGAAGGTAATAAATGGTTAATTAAGAGAATCTTGAGGGGTTTAAATCAGTTAAGTACAGTAAGTTGTTAAACTCGAGCTGGACGAGTTATTTGGCGAATCGACTCAACTCTGCAGGCTATTAGTATGATGGCGCTAAAGAGCTGTTTTGATTATTTGTTGATTGATTATATTGAATTGATTCAAACGAATGTACTGATTGATTCTTCGCATTAAGCCTACTTGCAAAATCGTTTCATTCATCGACTCAGCTTAACTTGAGAATTGTAGACCTAGAGGCGCGTCCACAAATGACGTAACGCGCCTAAGACATTTCAAACATTTGTTACGAAGTGTGACAAGGGGTTCCGTAACTGTGACGTAACGCAACACAAAATTTTTAAGTGACGACCTTACCTTTTTCTGCTTGTCAGGGTATTTGGAGAGGGAAAATACAAGGATGACTTTTTTGCTTGTCAGTATGTTTGGAGAGGGAAAATAGAAGGATGAATGACCTTTTTTTTACAAGCAAAACTTTTCGGAAGACGAAAAGAGGAGGGGTCGGCCCGCTGTTACGTCATACTTTATGGGGTCTGACTTTTTGTTACGTCGCGTTACGTAGGGGTGAGGGTCAAAAAGTGCCAAAATCGCGTTACGTCATTTATGGACGACCCTAGGCCATAGATGCATGGGGTTGTCCATTAGTCATAATTATGTCAACAATTTTTGGGTAATTTTTGACCTCTCCTCTTATCAACAGCGGTCAAACTTTCAGTGACCTCCTTATAATTATGCCAAAAAACTTTTGACCCCCCCCCTAAGATCAGTGTCGGGTCCCCATAAAAAGCTTAGGCTATTATTTTTTTATTGTGTAGTGATGAACTTTTCCTTTTCTTGCTCATCGAGTGTCAAAATGATTACCTTTTTCCTTGCAAGGCTTTTCTTCGTTATAATAAATAGTATTCCATGAAATTTCATATTTTTGATTAGTTGTAACAAGTGAAATTTTGACGTCAACTTTTCTTGATCACCCTCCCCCTGTCAACAACTGTCAAAACTTTTTCAGACCACCTATTTTGTTGACGTAATTAATGGACAACCCCATAGCTGCTGGCCTTATCATACTTGTGGTCCATTAGTAACTTTTGTAAATAGTATGATTGAATTAATTTAAGTAATAAAGTAATTTTCGCTAGGTGGCGCTTCGGCGTGTTTACTGGTTTTTTGGAGTCGTTGTGGATTTTATCACTTTAATGTGTTCCTCTCGATCTATCTTGAACAGGGCCATATTAAGGCGGGGGCTGAGGGGGCTGTACCCCCGGGCCATCATGAAAATAGGCCCACCGATTTTCGAGATAACCTTTTTTGCTTGTCAGCACGATTTGGAAGGGAGATAACCTTTTTTCTTTGCTTGTCAGCACGACTTGGAAGGGAGATAACCTTTTTTGCTTGTCAGAGATTTTCAGTATAGGCAACGGCCTTTTTTCTCAGCCCCCCCCCCCCGACCCACTCGGACCTTAATCCGGCCCTGATCTTGAATCTTAGCTAATTATAAATAGCTTCTGAATCATTGCATCAGCGCGACCCAGATAGCTTTTCATGTCGCCACAGATTCGTTTTGAATTCAAGCATTTTTGCAACAATCTTTCTTAGGAGTCAAAGGTATAGTTGCTTTTAAATAGAATAATTCGACCTAAGTACTACTGTGCCGTAATCTCAAATGAACGTTGATGTTATGCCTGTTCTGAACCACAATTATCCACAGGTTCGGTCTAACCGGCAATAAATGTATCGGTTCAGCCAGTGGTGTAGCCAGGATTTCCGGAAGGGGGGTTTTGAAAAAAAAATCGTCGATAACCGCCAAGGGAAATTTTCACCCCCAAAATCGACAAAAATCGCCTAAAAATAAAAATTGCATGGAAATACATCCCAAAAATTTTTTTCCGCCGTCCAAGAGGGGTTTTAACCCCCAAACACCCCCCGTGGCTACGCCACTGGGTTCAGCTACCTAAAGTGTAGCCTAAATGTACAGTGTTCACATTAATGGATTGAAATCGCGCTGTTATTATGTAGAACTTCGCTTTTATTAGCTCGTCAAGTTGGAATAATTTGCTCCAGATTGATTCTAGATAAGAAAATAATCGCATCTGAAAAATGTTCTGCAGAATTCTCTTAGATTCAGTCCTAGCGTGATCATATGCACATAGTGCTGGGCGCGCTGCTTTAAAAGAAGTAACTAGCAGTGTTGTAATAAATACTTCACTGAAGTATTGAAATACTTTCATAAATACTTGGTTTCTCAGGTAGTATTTAAATAGTATTTAAATATCCAAATACCGGGGTAAGTATTTAAATACTGGCAAATACGTTTTAAATACTTTTTAAATACTTGATAATGTACTTGACACATGATTCGCCGCAACCGTATTTTTGTGTAAACAAATGTTAGTTAAAATTATTTCTAACAATGTCAATGTAGGCCTATTTAATGTTCAACTGTCTAAAACCATCAGTAAAAATGTAAAAACGACAGACGAAATAATAGAAAGCCGTGCACGTGAAATTGCATAAATAAATTTATCAAAAGTATTTCAATTTCTTAAATACATCCAAATACTGCATGGTATTTAAATACTATTTAAATACTTAATTTTGGATGGGTAGTTCAATATTTCTTAAACACTGGACAAAGTATTTAAATGGTATTTAAATACTAAAGTTTTTAAATACTTTACAACACTGGTAACTAGTTATAGTTAATGGTTATAGAACAAAAAGTAAATTGTTGCGTCACTAGCTACTTATGTATTTATGACAAAATAGTTGACAATTGCCACGACTTACTGCACCCAACCCAATTAAGAAGAAATTTTGTAACTGCGGTGTCTCGTTTGAAAAGCAAAATGGAGTGTCCGACAACCAGTGGCGTAGCCAGGATTTTCGGAAGGGGGTTGGTTTTTGGTTTTGACAGCGACCAACTTTGCAAAAATCATGACAAACAAAAAACGTTATCACCTCTAGTTTTTGACGTGACAATCAAAAAGTCCTCGCCTCTTACTTAAACATTTACAGTCTATAGCCAAGGGGGTTGACCCTCAAAGTCGCGTCAAAATTAAAGATGCATGGAAACTCATTAAAATATTTTGTTTTCGGCGGCCAAGGGGCTTAACCCCAACCC